>CM074498.1:538873-589141 GCA_037389245.1 Oryzias sinensis | reverse complement strand
CATCCATCCATCCATCCATCCCCTCATCCATCCATCCACCCATTCATTCATCCATTTATCCATGCACTCATCCATCCATCCATCCCCTCATCCATCCATCCACCCATTCATTCATCCATTTATCCATGCACTCATCCATCCATCCATCCATCCATCAACTCCTGCATCCATCCATCCATCTATCCACTCATCCATC
Organism: Oryzias sinensis; assembly: GCA_037389245.1. Lineage (NCBI taxonomy): Eukaryota > Metazoa > Chordata > Actinopteri > Beloniformes > Adrianichthyidae > Oryzias > Oryzias sinensis. The sequence goes on along the minus strand of CM074498.1, from coordinate 588,945 downwards.
CATCCATCAACTCATGCATCCATCCATCCATCCATGACTTCGTCACGGGGCAGCAGATGCCCAGACTTCCCTCTCCCCAGCTACTTCCTCCTTTGGGGGACCCCGAGGTGTTCCCAGGCGAGCCACGAGTCGTAGTCTCTCCAGTGGGTCCTGGGTCTCCCCCAAGGTCCTGGAACACGTCCCCAGGGAGGATCCAGATGTCTGAGCCACTTTAACTGGCTGCTCAATGTGGAGGAGCAGCGTTTCTTCTCTGCGGATGACCAAGCTCCTCCCCCTATCTCTAAGGGAGCGCCCAGCCACCCCATGGAGGAAGCTCATTGCAGCCGCTTGTATTCAGGACCTGGTTCTTTGGGTCATGACCCAGAGCTTATGACCATAGGTGAGAATTCGAAAGAATTTAACCGGTAAATTGAGAGCTTTGCTTTCTGGCTCTGCACTCTCTTCACCATAACGGACCGATACAGCGACTGCATAACTACGGACGCTGCTATGATCTGCCTGTCACGCTCAACCTTTACGGGTCTATTATTTCTTTACAGAAAATATTATATAAAGTTTGTTGTCAAGAAAAAGTAAAAGTTAGAATGGATGTGTTCTATATTAGGTCAGTAGTCAAAGAAATATGGTCTCCAAGCATAAGTCAGAATATCTTCAGATAATCAATCATCATCACTTCCCTCTCAGCAGCTTTTACTGCAGATCAGTGTCTAACATTGTTTGGAAGGGTTTATTATCATGGCAAACTGCATTAAGAGCAGCTAACAAGAGGAAACAGATTAGAAAAACCAGAAGTACTGTTTATTCTGAATGCATTTATGGCTTTGGAAAAACCCAAAGCCGCAGGAGAAAAGCTCTGCGTGCCAGAAGATGGACTAAGTGCCTCTGGGATGCTGGCAAAGCAAAAACATGAAAGAGCTGAGTCGCAAGATGGAGCAAAAGAAATGATGGCCTCCAATCACTGTGTCAAAGCAGAAGTGAGCTTCCTCTGAGTGGGCACTTTTGGCTAAATGGACATTACTGCTCCTGTACCACTAATCCTGTGTCGGGTTTCTCTCTGCGGCTCTAATGTGCAACAATGAAGACGAGTTAGTGGAAACTGATCTGGGATCTGCGGTTAGGAAGCTTGTCAAATCACGTCTGGAAACGGCGAGAGGACGAGGCGCTCCCCGAGCAGGAAGTCAAAGCTCTGCAACCAGCCGGCGGAACCACAACTGCTTCCCGCCCAGAGTCCCTCCGTGGGAGTGTGTGCGGGCCTGGGGGGGGGGGAGGGGGTGAGCTGCTGTAGACCTCTCCTAAAAAGGCTTTGAATGCTGATTAAGTTTGAGTGCATAGACACTGTTCTGCTGAGCATAGAAGTAAAAGTTTTACCTCCTGATCACCATGTGGATGTGCCTTCTACTCTGAGTTACCCCCCCCCCCCCCAAGAATGGCACTCTCTCTCCGTTCCTTCCTTCCTTTATTTACTGATTCATTCCTCCTCTCCACACACATTTACAGCCATCCTCCAGCCCTCAGCCGCACAAACGGCTTCTGGTTAACTGCAGGTGCACACGTATGTCAGAGCGTGATCATTAACCCAGCACACGCTGTGGAGAAGTTCCAGACAGCTCGTGCACACATCTCTAAGCTGCACAAACACCGATGCAGTGAGATTTCAAGGAAGAGTTACTACATATATATTTATGGTATACATCTGCTGCTGCATGTGTGACATTTACATGGAGGCCGCGTGTTCCAGCCAAGAATCTACTTTGGTCCCAGGGTCAGAACTGCACCGCTGTGACTCTCTATGTCACTGAGGACCAAATGCATAAAAACTCATAAATCAAACTGCTGTAAAGTGGAGCAACTCCTGGCACGCCACTTTGATCACCACAGAGCATGCTCAGTGGCGTGTAAAATGCTGGCAACCCGTGAGCCGTTAAGCACTGGCGTTCAGGAACCAGCATGTTCACCATGTTATCGTCAGCTTTTGCCCGTGTTGTCCTGCAGACAGCATGAAGAACGTCTTCATAGAAGCCCATTACCGTTTGAATGCTCATCTTTCTATCTCTGAATGAGTTCAAGCAAGTTTGGATGCTATCTTTGAAATGAGGGCAGCAGGCTGTCCTACCCAGGACAACAATCAAGCTGTTTGCTGGTCTGCTTTAAATCTGCAATGGGTTCCATGCAATAAAGAGACCAGGGCACGTGGTCTGCATTTTAAATGGGTCGTCTTTCATTTTTAAATGTGTCTGTCAGTGCTGTAAGTAACAAAAGTAGAAACTAATTATTTTTTACACATCAGACAGACGGCAGCAGACCAGATCTGTGCACATTTCCCTCTTTTTCTGTAACAACCAGCCCTGCGATGATTTTTATATTTAACTTAACTCATGTTTGCTCCAAACCAGCGGTGTCCAAACTCTTTGCAGAGAGGGCCAGAATTTGACCCAAATTACTGTGAATTTTGTATTTGAAGACCAGAACATCTAGAAAATGTCTGTCTGGAAGAAAAACCGTTGTCATCATTGAATCTGGATTCACATGAAATGTAGCACAATATTTATAATTAAATGCTCACTATAAAGGTCCAAATGTAAATCATGTGAACAAGAAAATAACCCAACAGTTATGCAGTTATGTTGTTCAGAAAACAATATGGTTCTAGAACAAAATCAAATCATTTTGTTTAGAGTTCCCGTTTCAGAAATTAGCTAGGAAGTGTCACAGAGGCTCCTGCGACAGTTTATAAAGGTTTGTAAAGAAATGAATCCATCCGTCCATAGATGGATTAGCAAAGCAGTCTAAGCAGAGATGCCCAGACTTCCCTCTCCCCGGCCACTGCCTCCTCTGGGGGGGGCCCAGAGGCGTTCCCAGGCCAGCTGAGAGACATGGTCTCTCCAGCGTGTCCTGGGTCTTCCCTGGGGTATCCGCCCAGTGGGACATGCCCGGAACACCTCCTTAGGGAGGCGTCCAGGCTCCTCTGGATGTGGAGGAGCAGTGGTTGTACTCTGAGCTCTCCGCGGGGGTGACGGGGCTCCTCCCCCTTTTTCTAAGGGAGCGCCCAGCCCCCCGTGGAGGAAGCTCATTTCAGCTGCTTGTATTCAGGACCTGGTTCTTTGGGTCATGAGCGGTCAGGACCGGTAAACTGAGAGCTTTGCTACAGCTGTGACCGTGTGGGATTTTTGTTCACCGCGGTGACGAAGCAGCAGGAGTCACGGTTAACCGCACCAAATCTCCCCCCCCTGCGAACACAAAATCGCCTTGGAAATGAATATAATTCATAATTACAACGCGATATTCTTTATTGACAAATAACAGTAACAACTAACTACTACCTATCCCCCATGGGGATGAGTCAGATTTAATTTAATGTGTATGTCAGCGCGCTGCATGGGTAGGAGGAAGCTGCATGTGCCGCGCGAGAGTGGGTGACAGCATGCACACGCATCCATGTTTGATGGTACATGTTACGGAGTGAAGGAGAACAGTAATAAAAGGTTCCCCCCAGAATAACAGTGACTGATTCTGTATTAAACCGCTCTGGAGTACAGCTGTGACGTGTGGGATTTTGATCACCGCGGTGATGAAGCAGCAAGAGTCGTGGTGTCGGGACTCCTGCGACCCCCCCCCCCCCCCCCCGACACAAAATCCTCCGGCGGGCGGCCGTGTCACGCACTCAAGAACACACGCAGTTTGTAATGGAAAGGAATAAAATGGAAATTCCCCCAGAAGCCCTTGAAGTTTGAAGGACTCGCAGAAAAAGTAAACTATTAGAAAAGATGAATGTTTATTATAGTTCAAATCACACACCATATGCAGAACTCTAAAAAGAAAAAAGAGGAACGTGGAACGTGCGGTGATGACTGTGCGGTGATGACTCATCATCACGGTGATGCAGTTATCGTCACACCCCTAGGTACAGCGACCACATAACTACGGACTCTGCTCCTATCTGGGCGGCCGTGGTGCAGCGGTAGGGCGGTCGACCCATGATCGTAAGGTTGCAGGTTCAATTCCTGCCTTGCACGCCCATGAGTCGAAGTGTCCTTGGGCAAGACAAGAGAACCCCACCTTGCCTCTGGTGGTGGGCAGGCGCTATATAAGTATACACCATTTACCATTATCTGCCTGTCAATCACACGCTCCGGTCTTCCCTCACTCGTGACCAAGACCCCAAGATTCCACCTGGGGCAGGGACACTCTGCCTGAGAGAGGACAGACTACCTTTCTCCGGTCGAGAACCATTGCCTCAGATTTAGCGGTGCTGACCCTCATCCCAGACGCAAACTGGACAGGACAGGACAACATCATCTGCAAAGAGCAGAGAGGAAATCCTGTGGCCCCCAAACCAGATCCCCTCCGGCTCCTGGTTCCTAGAAATTCTGTCCATAAAGACTATGAACAGAACCGGTGATAAAGGGCAGCCCTGCCGGAGTCCAACGTGGACCGGGAAAGAAATCCTACCCACAGTTCTTAGAATGTGCTGGAGACAGAATATTACTGGTTTTATGACAGGAACTCGCGGGCTTTTAATGCAGACCTTGGACATGCCATTGACTGTATGGTCCATGGTCCATTTTGTTTGACAATACGATACCCGCCATGTTGGAACCAGACTTCAGTAAACAGTGTTTGGTCCAAATGGGTCTGAGTCTACATTTCTATGGCAACCACTCTCACCAATCAGGAGTGAGCTTGTTGGAAGTCCACACCCCACCACTATACAAAATATGTCAATCAAGCGTTTCGAATGTTTGATGTGAGACCACTTAGGCATCTGATTGGCCAGTTTATAACAGTGACAGTGGCTCAGGTCGTAGAGCGGGTCGTCCAATGACCGAAGGGTTGGCGGTTCGATCCCCGCTCCCACCAGCCAAAATGTTGTTGTGTCCTTGGGCAAGACACTTCACCCTCCCTGCCTCCAGGGTGGCTCCACTGGTGTATGAATGATCCCGGTGATGGTCAGAGGGGCCGTAGGCGCGAAATGGCAGCAACGCCTCTGTCAGTCTGCCCCAGGGCAGCTGTGGCTACAACAGTAGCTACCATCACCAAGTATGAATGAATAATGGACACAATGAAAGCGCTTTGAGCGTCTGGAAAAGCGTAAATAAATCCAATCCATTATTATTATTATAACTGGAATAATTTGATACAGAAAAATATCATTAGCAAGAACATGATAAAAACAGGCAGAGCAAGAATAGTTATTCTGACCATGAGAATGACTGACAGCTGTTTGTTTCTCTATAGAAGTCTGTGGGGTTTGGCTCACCAGCAGGTACTTCCTGATTGGAACGCCAGGGGGGCGGGGTTACAGATCTCATATACAGTCAGTGGTCTATATACATATTCATTATGAGCATGTCATGACATCATCAGTCGCTAACATTTTTCTTTTTTAGAGGTCACAACCGGAAGACCACAAACGCTTTGTCTGCTGATGTCTGAGGATTCGTCGCCTCGTCACCTCTCCTCCTCATCAGGCATGTTTGCACGTGTGCTTCTGCTGCAGTTGGCTTTGCTCACTGTAACTGAGTACACAGACCACAGCAGATGTATTCTCTAACTTGAGAAACCACTCTGCTCTCTAACAAATCATTCAATTCTCCGTGGTCTGCTACAAGGAAAAGGCACTGTCCGCTTTCCATTCAGTCAGCGAGATGTGAGCTGCAGAATGACCCTAAAATGTGTTTTTTGGATAACCCACGTTAGCTTTTGTGAAGTAGAACAGCAACATTTATGTGAACTTAACTCTGCAAAGCTCATCTGCACTCTTGAGACACTGGTGCAGGCCAGCAAAAGAACCCAAAAGCAAAGAGACACACGCTAACAAGAGTCCAACAAGGACACGTCTGTCTTTGCACATGGTGGCCTCTGGCCAGAGCGGTCTGGCATTGGCGCCGCATCTAAACCCAAATTCCAAGAATAATGTGGCAGAGATGGTCCAGAACACAAACACATCTAAGCTGCTGTCATGCTGCTCCTCTGTGCCTTCTATGGAGGAGGGCTGCATAGGCTACACAGCAGCATCTATTTAGGATTTAAAAAAACAAGTTCAAGAGATTAAATCAAACACTTGAAGTTTACTGCCGGATGTCTGCACTCATGATGGAGCATCAAGAGGCGGGAACAGCTATTAGCCTCTTCTCTCTGTGGTCAGGAGGTCAATTCAACCTTTTTATGTCGTTGGATGTCTTTGCAATCAGGCTTTTGTCGTGTTTTTCTCTTTCCCATAATGTTCTGCATGTTTTACTCTTTTTTCTTCTTATTATGAAATTACTATATTTTAAACTTCCTTCTTTGTCTCTTTGGCCTATTTTAGAGAAAATTGCTGATCTATCTTCAAATGTTTAATTTTCATCTTAATGAGCCTCTTATCAATCTTACATTAGAGTGTGCGGCCAAATATCCCAAATGTGTAAATGTAGCTCAGGTCATGTGGAGGTCAGACTCCTGCTTCAATCATGTCTGTATTTTCAGCAGCAGCAGAGGAGCAGCAGCAGAGGAGCAGCAGCAGAGGAGCAGCAGCAGAGGAGCAGCAGAGGAGCAGCAGCAGCAGAGGAGCAGCAGAGAAGCAGCAGCAGCAGCGGAGAAGCAGCAGCAGCAGAGAAGCAGCAGAGGAGCAGCAGAGAAGCAGCAGAGGAGCAGCAGAGGAGCAGCAGCAGCAGCAGAGGAGCAGCAGCAGAGGAGCAGAGGAGCAGCAGCAGAGGAGCACCAGTAGAGCAGTAATGATGGAAACGCACGTGCGCTCCTTCAAACCTGCCTCCATTTTGAGCGATTCACTAAAGGAGAACTTGTGGTAGAGTGCGCGCGTGCGTGCGTGCCTGTGAGCGCGCGGCAGCTGCGCTCCATCTTTCTGTCAAAACTGGCATACAACATGAACTCTGTTTCCCATCATGCCTCAAAAGTAAATTTCGACAGGATGACAGGATTAGCGGTGATGTCTCATCTCTTTCATTTTACAGACGCACTGCCTCTCCGTGCGCGTCCTGCTGCGCACGTTTGGATTAGAGGAAGCGCCTCCTAAGACTGAAGAGCCACGGGCCCTTACTGTTAGCAGAGACGGTCACCCACCTTGAACAGACATTCAGTCAGCCCCCACCGGACCATCGTCCACAAAAAGGCGCAAAAGACAAAGAGGCCGATCTCGGTCCAGGTGATGTGCGCGTTATCCAGCAGAGTCTGCTTGGAGAACCGGAGCCCGCAGTCGGCACAGTCTCTCCACGCGCCCAGCATGGCGGCAAAGCCTTTGGTGAGGAGTTCCAGATATCCCGGCATGGGCTCCACCGGCGCGGCGCCCCCGGCGTCTGCCTCCATCGCAGTGCGGTCCAGAAGCGCGTTACTCCGGCAGAGGAACGGACTGACGAGCGAACGCGCGCGGTCCACGTGGGTAGACGCGTAGAAGCCTCCTGAACCAGATGACTCTTTAGCCTAATTCTGTTTCCTAATTAAGACATGGGCCTGTGCGTGTCAGTAGAAACAGACCAGCAGGTTAGCTAAAGCGCAGCGGCTGTGAGGCCATGAATCATATCCACCAAAGGCCAAGTATTTCAGAGGATTTCTGGGTTCGAGTCCGTCTGATCATCCCGCTGTGCGCGCGCTCCTCTGCGTCAACAGCGCGCCCCGGTTAGCCGCCTAGCCTCAGCAGGCAGCAGTGAGTGGACCGGCTGCCTGCTGGCCGCGTATTTGAATGAAGACTTTCCACGGGAGCCTCCGGCGTGAGCTGTGACGCGCGTGTCCGTCCGCCCTCCAGCATCCAGTCCGGTGGACCACCGCGCCGCTACGACCGCATGCCGGCCCGTTATTCGCCTTATATAACGTTTCTGTGCCGCCGCGTGAATGAACAGTAGGTCCCCGCAGCCTCACGCACGTTTTTTTAAACTCCTAATCCAGAAGAGGGCGCGTTGTGTCATTAACCTCCGGCCATCACGCGCGTGCGTCCTGACGCTCCGGGCCCGCGGGAATCGACTGGTGCGGCGAGGCAGGAACAGCGCGGGCAGCTGCGGTTTATGAGCAGGGAGGGGGCAAAGAGACAAAAAAAAAAAAACGGGACGTGACGTTTTCAGCCTCGCTGTCGTCCTTGTGAAGCATCAGCTGCGTGAAGCGCCAGGAGTGAAAAGGATGATTTAAAGAGACAGAGCCGCACATTAGACACCTGAAAGTCATTCCCAGCGACGAAAGGACACAATCCGGGAGGGGGGGGGGTTCTGTTACAGACCTTTATTCTCATTTTACAGGAATGTTTGCATTACACAGATGCTGACATTTGTAGGACAAAGGACCACGTTTCAGGTGTGTGGTTTTAAACAAAACTGCACAGATTTCCATGACAAATCATCCAGGAGGACATAAAATGACGTTTTACCGCCGTTCGCCTCAGCAGAAGCTTCAGGCTGAGGCGGTGGGGGCGTACTGCATGGCCAGTCGACTGAACTCGTTCTCCTGCAGAGACACAGAACAGAGGAAGGGGTTCAACTCCAGGGAAGAGACGCAGCAGCTGTGCAGGTGGTCACGGTCTGCTCAGCCACTTCTACATGTTTATGTACATCTCCACTCTAGTGTAAATACAGCTGTGTGTGATGAAAGCCGAGGACGGAGTTTGACTGGGCTGTCATCCAAGGACCTGCGGCCAGACATCACAACAGCCTCATGGGAGTTTTAGGAAGCAGTCATTCTGAACGACACGCAGACGTGTTACCCACAGACTAGTTACCCGCAGACTATTTACCCACAGACTATTTACCCACAGACTATTTACCCACAGACTAGTTACCCACAGACTAGTGACCCACAGACTAGTTACCCACAGACTAGTTACCCACAGACTATTTACCCGCAGACTAGTTACCCACAGACTATTTACCCACAGACTATTTACCCACAGACTAGTTACCCACAGACTAGTTACCTACAGACTAGTTACCCACACACTAGTTACCCACACACTAGTTACCCACACACTAGTTACCCACAGACTAGTCACCCACAGACTAGTTACCCACAGACTAGTCACCCACAGACTAGTCACCCACAGACTAGTCACCCACAGACTAGTTACCTTGGCTAAATAGTCTTTCAGGAACGGATGAGCTTTGTGAGCATCTTTCAGCTGCGACAGATACCGATTTGTAACCTGGAGACAAAAAACAGGATCCTTGAAAGTCACACAAAGTGAAGAACTGTCAATCAAACTTTATTTATAAAGCCCTTTCAAATAAACACGCAACACAGAGTGCTCGTCATATCATGAAAATCAGGTTTTCAGAAGACATTTCTACCTGATTGCAGAGATTTGGGAATAAAAATGTAAATGTTGATGAACATGAAAAATGCCAGAATTTGTTTTAGTCTGAAATCAAAGGTTTGTTTGAAGATATCAGTGACTGTAAACCAGAAGCATCTGTTCAAAAACCATTTCAGGGTTTGGAAATTTAAACTAACCATAAACCTACAAATAGGCTTCATTGTTGGTTAAAAAAAAGTTTTGGATCTTATGAGAAAATAGAAACAAGAAATAATCAGATTTAAATAATAAATAAACAGTTAGCTAATGTTCTGTAATGAGACCCTTAACCGTGTGTACCGCGTTTTTCCCCCCAGTAGATCTAGTGTGCGACGCTATTATCCACACTTATCAGTATTTGCAAGAGTTTAATGATGTTTTTGGATAACTGTTCAACATTCTGTCAGTAAATCATCCAGTCCATTGGACCCAAGTTGAGATAAATCCGTCTTTATCTCTTGTCCTCTGGGTCTCAGCTTGTATAACGTGGAACACTAAACAAGCAGACGTGTCTCTCTGGTCATTTTAGATCACAGTCTGGACTGGAATGGATCGGCCCAGTTTAAATAGACATTTCTAGGACCTAAAGGGCCCAGGAACTGGGCTGCACGGCCTCTTCAGCTGATCTAAGAAAAACTGGTAAAGTAACGACTGTTTGACCTGTGGAACAACGCTGGGCTCAAAGTCTCACCTCGGGAGCTTTGCCCAAGTGCTGAGTCAGCACAATGAGGTTGATCAGCGTCTCAGGATGGCTGCTGTCCTGTGGAGGAAAACAGACTCAACGTGAGAGCTTTCCTTTCCCTAAAGCATTTAACAACAAGACATACTCTAAACCTCTTTGTCTCATTTCACATCCTTTCTTTCAATCTACAAAGAAAACAAATAGTTAACAAATAGACCGTCTCTTTGATTTAATTAGCCAGAAAAGTGTACATCAATATTAAAACTTGATGTGTTTAAGACAACTAAGTGCTTCAATGATTTGTGATCTTCACTGGTGTCCATGGATTACATGAAATCTTTCCACCTTTATCCACCTTTGTCATGGTAGGGAGAACACCTCAATGGAGGGGGGGGGGGGGTCATCTAGGATAGCACAAGGGTTAAACGTGTTTTTTAAGAAAAACCCAAACAGGAACTTTAGAACAGCAGGTGCTGCCCCCTGCTGGTCCTAAAACAGAATCACAGTCTCTGATAATTATTCATCTTCTGCCGTTTTGTCCCTTTTGGGTGACGGGGCTGCTGGAGCCTATCCTGGCCACCTGTGGGTGAGGGCAGGGGACACCCTGGACAGGTCCCCAGTCTGTCACAGGGCCACAATCACACACCCATGCACTCTCACACCTAGGGACAATTTAGAGTGACCACTTGACCTATGAAGTATGTTTTTGGACGATGGGAGGAAGCCGGAGAAAACATGCTAACTCCACACAGAAAGGCCCCCCATTGATGTCCCCCAGCCGGGACTTGAACCAGGGTTTATTCTTATGTTTTATTCAACTAAAGGATTCTTCTTGAAATAATTAAGTTGGATTTATTTAACTATGTGGGTTAAGTGTACATCAAAAAACTATTTAAAACATTAGCTGCTGAAATAAACAAACCAAAATGACACATTTAGGGTTGGAAATATTTGGCAAAAAACCGTGCTTTCAGAGGAACATGAACAGTGTTTCTTCTATTCAAACCCCAAAATGTTTATTTTACACTAATTGATCTTTGGTCCTGCAGAATGTCAATGTAGTGCAGACATTAGGCATTAAAAATGTAAATGCATAAATGAGCAACACTTGCTGGCTATAAAGGCACCAAATGAACACTTAAGCACCGACTATGTCTGCACACCACCCACTCTTAATTTTCCAGTTCAAAGGTTGCCTCCAACCTTATCCAGGGCCTCCTGCAGGACGCCCTCCGCCTCCTCCCACTTGTTCTGAGCCATGTAACAGGCCGCCTGTCCATTCAGGAGCAGCAGCGTTGCAGAGTATTTGTCAGACATCTCCTGGAAAATGTAGTAGGCGTCCTGCAGCTTCTCTCCGCCCTGAAACAACCATAAAAAGTCCAGCTTGGTCTCTGCATGTTTCTGAATGGGGTTGAGACAAAAACTACATCGCTTTGTGCACTTTATGCTATTTTAAGTTTCCACGTAGCTACCGAAAACAAGTGAAACTAAAAGGAAAATAGGATTGTTAAATAAAATTCAAGAACCACAATTTGCACAATCTTTCATCCCGTGTAATACAAGTCTTTGTTTAAAGGGCCCATTAACTATTCTGAAGCCTTTTAGAGTAACCCTTATCCATGATAATATATTACCTTTGACACACTAAAGAACACATTTTCTTTTTCAATATTTGTTATTTTCCTGAGCTTTTTCCAACCCGGAGTAAGACGACTCATCTCTGAGGCTCCGCCTTTTGCTCCGCCCCTTTCATGATGTCATCCTAGAGCCAGCCTTGGCAGCGTGTCAAAAACAAACATCCGAACTTTTGCATCGAATTGGAGCACTTTCTGCGTATTTTTCTGTAAAGTCCTGCCTGTTCTAAATCCATCCAAACACCTGCGATGACGGCCATGAGCTCAGGTTTGGTTGGTCGCCATGGTTACATGCAAAAAAACGTCCGGTTCAGACAAATTCCATGCATGCTTTTGCTTTATTCCGACCTTTTTTTCTTAGTAAACAAAGAAGGAAAAATAATTTGTTTTTCTTTAAAGGAAATATTTTTACAAGATGTTTAAGGAAACTTGAGTTCCATAAAGTGAACCTAAATCAATTATACTGATTCAATACTTTGCTTATCTTTGTAGTTTTATTAGCATATTAGTTTACTCTTTAATTCCTTTAACATTTTGCTTGAACAAAGTTTTCTTTTAACACTCATAACATTTTGAAGAAGTGCAGAGATGGACACAGAAATATTAATCTGACTGAACTAAAGAGTATTTAAAAGCTCCCACATTACAGTTTATTGAAGACAAACTCAATGATCATAGAATCAAACATCTTTCATTGGGAATTTGTTTTTCAGCAAACCTTTGATAATGAATATTGTTTTTTAGAACCATTTTAATAGGGTGAGTCTTGCTGCTGTGTCCCACTCCTGGCACCAGGCTGTTCTGTTCAACAACCGTCTAAAAAAGACAAACTTTTAGCTCATTCCTACCCTCCTGGTTTTGCGTTTCCAGGGAACTAAAATGAAAACCGCACACGTTAAACAAGCATGTCTGCCCACACAAGTCCAAAAATGCTACACAGAAACACTGATGTATTTGAGCTGTATTCCCAGAGAAAAGCCTTTAAACAGGCATTATCCTCACCACAGCAATGTTGACCCAAGCTGTGGCTAGCTGGGTTAAAGTAGCATCCTCGTCCTGTTCCTGCATCTTCTTCAGCTCTTTCCTGTCAAATAATGTCACAGATATTAGAGCCACAATCATCTGCAATGTTCAAAGCAGAGCTATACAGCAGTATTACATCTGATTACGAACAGAAAAGAACTCCAGACCTCGCCAAGTCTACTCGATCCAGACCCAGGAGCACCTGAATGCTCATCGCCATGCTGCAGGAAAAACAGGGTTTACATTGGTTTCAATCATGACAATGCATTTCAAATAAATGAAGAAGGAAGAGGGGTTTAGGTTGTTGTACATAAATACATAATTATTGATTCAGCAGTCGTCAGGATGAAATACAGGAAAATGAAACTCTAAGGTCAGTGCTATAACTGTAAGGTCACCAGGACTGGTAAAGTGTCACATCAAACATGGATGGTTACCACTCCAGACTGTCTCCTTGGTGCAGAGTTCGGAGAGCAGCATCAGTGTTCTGCTCGTGGTAATAGATGGAAGCAGCCATCAGAAGGAAGGTGGTGTTTGCAGCATCCACACTCTTTGCCATCTGCTTGTCCAAATCCACAACAATAGCATCCCTAACAAAGAAAAGAGGAAGAGACTCCAAATAAAATCTGTAATGACTGAAGCTGAGAAGCATCAACGTAGACAGAAAATATGCCAAAAGGTCATGAACCGCATTCTGTTCAAACATTGTCCTGAAAAAGATCTTTTTAGATGGGTGAGAAAACACTACTAATAAAAAGCACAACACACAAAAGTATTGATGTCATGGTTTATTCAGAGTAACTTGCAGTTGATTTGGGGCTTTTCTATGCATAGAAAGATGTGACATTAAGACCATCCATTCAAAAAAGGAGGCTACGTCTAAAATGACTCACATCAGGCAATAACACTAAACCTTTACTAAGAGTTTTAGCTGACTGCTCAACAAGCTGTTAAACCATTTAAGTCCCTCTCCAACTATATTTGTATCCATTGAAAAATTGTTCCCAGTGGTCTTTAAATATGATTATACAGTTTTTAGCCAAAAGACATTTTCTACACAGTGATAGTCAGAAATTCTTCTGAGTGAGTTGTTGATGGGACTGTTGACGTGGAAGTAACCCTCCACCGATATCCCCTAATCCCTTTCTCTATACGCTCTCCCACTGGCTTACAGCCCCTTGCTAACATTAGCAGTGCAACCAAAACGGCGAGCAATATTGGCGCCATGCAGCCGTACAGTTTGAGCCAGACGACGGCTCAGACGAGGAAAACAAAGACAAACTCAGATCTGCCAGCTGATGCATCAGGATGGAGCATGAGCTCCTGATCCGTCATGATGTCAATAAAGAAATACTCAGAAACGCTGTTATACTCTTTAATACGTTTATATACATCCTCATCATGAGAAACATACAAGAACATGTTTAAAACACCAAAAACTCAATTTCTATCAGTGTCCTTGATTTTAATAATTGCTTTAAAGAAGGACAATGGCTTATTATGATGGTGTGATTATAAAACCAAACATGGGGGACAACAAAAGGCAACATTTCCAACGCTTTTACAAAATTTTGTAAAACCATGACGGTGTAGGTACCATAACCATACAGCCTGCAAAAACCGTTCGGGGTCCTTTCCTCTGAGGATGACGTCACTCTACGGTGGCCCCACTTGGACAAACTACGTAGTGTGGACATCTGCTCTGTCTGACATTATTCTTTATAGTGTTTATGGATTTTGCCACAACCCACTTTGTGAAAAGATCTATGGCTGTTAGAATGAAGCTGCTGCTCCAGAGAACCGTGACTCTGAGCAGCTGGAGTCTCGTGTTTGCAGGCAGAGAAGGTGCTTTGTTATAGTGTTCGGTCCGGAGGAGGGTTCGGACCACAGTCCATTCGTCTGCAATGCACTTCTTAATAACCATAACAGTAATAAAGGCACGTTTAGAAGATAATCTCCCTCCATGTCGGAGCTCTGTTTGTTTTCAACTGACTTCATTATATCTTTTTCTATGGTGGTACAGTAATTTGTCCAGATCAATCACCATCTGACACGTCATCGGACCAACGGACAGCCAATCACATCATGTGACGTCAGCACTAGTCCCAGGACCTGAAGGACCCCAAACGGTTGTTGAAGGCCTGTCTCAAAGCGAGGTCATTTCTGTACCAAAAACTACTGGAGACGGTTTGTTCCCAACAGTATTTGGAGAAAAGGCTGAAGTGGGAACCAAACATTTATGATAAATAATAAAATGAAAGAAGTTTATTTTACAATAATGAACAAAATTTACCCAGCGATCAATTCATGCTAAGACAAATCAAAACAATTGATCCTAACTGTACTTTTTGCAAAGAACAAGTACTTTTCTGGAACTGTACTGAAATTGGAATTTCTTGGAAAAAGTGTTTACAATTTCTCAAAAAACAGATTCACCCCAACCTCACTCTGAAATTTGAATATATAATTTTTGGCTTTCATCGTAAAAACTTGAACTCATGTAAAAAAAAAAACAACAACTCATAATTAATCTTATTATTATTATATTTGGCAAATTTTATATTCATAAATGCCAATTTTCTTCAACTTCTATTTTTCTCCCACGTATTAATCAAACAAACTTGAATGTTTTTTATGTAAAATGCATGTTATATGTATGCGCCCTGGGCATATTTGAAGTTTATTTTGTAAAACTGTGTTTTATACTGTACTTCCGTTTTGTACAATAAAGTTAAAAAAATAAATTAAAAAAAGTTGTCGTTGGCCGAGTGGTTATGTACCTAACGGGGGGGCTATTCCAGGAAGCATGTTTAAGCTCCCCTGACTTTAACCCTGAACTCTGGCTGAAATCCTCCTGAACTTGTTTACTCTGGGTATGTCGGTTCCCAAAGACCGGATATGAGTTAGCATAATTACGCTCCACTTGGTAACCCTGGGTTAACGCACGTGCACAGCAGGTACATACAGACATTCTCAATGGATCGCCGATTTCCAGAGTCACCATGGAAACGCGTGGTGAAAAAAAATAGAGCGCTATACTTCAGTGAGACGGAGTCTGAGATTTTAATGACGGGGGATGAAGATTATACGACCATTAAAAAAGTAACACGGCTGCATCATCAGCAAAAAAAAAGAGTTTCTGCTTGGAGAAAAAGAACAAAGTAAACGCTGACTTAACAAAAAAATGATTTATCTTAACTGAAGCAAATAATAAAGTTAGATCAAAGTAAATAGTTTCTCTGTTCAACATCCATATGTGGTCTTATCACCCTCTCACGGTGGAAAAAGTTTTACCTGAGCTTCTTCATCCACTAAATCATCTTCAAATGGACACGCCATGCTGCTTCACCTCTCTGAAAACAAACTAACCTTCAACTAACCAGACCAGGTTATGTTCAGAGCATGAGTTGCTATGGCAACTTGACATACCCTGAAATATACCTCCATTTCTGGAACCTAAAGCTGAGGTTATCAACTTCCTTAGCCTCAAACTTATCGTGGGAGCTAGCATAACCTGTTTTCTGGAATACCCCCTGCTGTACTTGGATGTAAAGGGAAACATGAAAAACTGAGTTTTTACCTTTTGTTTTCACTGGATAAATACTCAGCAAACATCTTCACGGCCTGAAGCTCTGCTGGGGAATTGGCTCTGATGTCATCCAGGACAACAGCATACTTCCTCTGCAACGCAGAACAACATTACGAGCTAGATTGGAGACTTTGTGAAAATATTAGTGACAGTGAGCAATATAGAAAATACAACACTGACACAGTAAGGCTTCTCCATAACTTCAGGACTTACCTGAGCGATGTAAGCCCTATACAAAAATGTGTCTCTTTCAACTTCCTTCTCGGGGGATGAAGGCTACGAACAAATAAATAATACACAGACTAAGTGAGATTCAGTTCAGCAAGTTTAACAAATAAAGTCCTTTTGACACTTACTACTAGCATGGCCGCTAACAAATGTTAGCAATTGGGTACCGGATAAAGCCAAATTATGGGAAAATAAATTAGAATTAAAAACGTATAATTCATTAGAATATGCGTCATACCTTCACTTTTTGAGCCTCGTTGATACATTGCTGAAAACTGCCGATATAATAAGCATTTTTCACGTCAAACAGTTCATCAACATCGCTCTGTTGAGACGCCATGTTTCTCCGCTGACTTCCGGACACGTAGGAGAATATACGTCACTCCAGTACGTTGCGTTGAGCATTGTGGGAAACGTAGTTTAGTCAGCAGAGTAAAATGACAGTATTATGGGTGGGAAAAACGTAAAAAGTGAAGTTTAACACGTCAACATTTAGGAAAAGTTTAGTTTTTTTCTGTTATGTTTTTATTTATTAATTTGGGGAAATATTAGTCATTCATGGTAATCAGTAAAGTGTTTGCAAATATGGCTACGAGTCCAGATTAAAGTTTAATCTGGACTAAAACTATTAGTCTAAACCTTATTAAACTGTATCCAGACTCAAATAATGATATAAATGTCCAATTTGTAATAAATAAAATAAAAATGGCCTCAAACCAGACTTAAAACTAAAGTTTGACCTTAAACACTTTACATGAAAATCAATCTTAGCATCTTGTATTGACATAGTAACTTATTTGAATTTTGTCTTTCTTTCAAATACAGATTGTTAGATAACCATAAGTGTCATGAAAAATGAATAAATCATTAAATATTTATTAGTAATAGTAATGACAGGAAAATGACACTAACTGACACAGCTAAAACAAGCAACATTTTTGTATGTACTATCACACTTGAAACGTGTTTATGTAAATATAGGCATGCTTTTCCTTTTTCTTAGACACAATGGTAAATGTTTTACCATCTCAAGCCACCAGAGGATGCTCCAGATCTAACTTTGTCCATCTCTTGTTCTTTTGTATCCCATTAAAGAAAATCAAAGTTTTCATTTTTGAATCATAACAAAAACAGAAAAGTAGTCCAGGGTTTTGGCTTAACTCCCTTTTACAATAAGTAGCCTATTTAAATTTAAAATATACTCCATGGAGGCAGCATACTTGAAGTTTACTTTTTGGATAGGCCTCCTATCTATGTATTCCAATTTAGTCTGAAGAAGTGTTCAAATGATCCCTCACTACATGCACATGGTCTATAGTAGACTTGTTATACTTGTACTTTAGTATACCTGAGAAAATACATTTGAAGTGTACTGCACTACTTTTTGCTGAGGGTCTTTAACACAAAAGACAAGCTACTTAATGAGAACCTAAAAAACAGCTAACATGACTTTATTTGTAGCTAAAAGTTAATGAAACGATCGTCTCTCTGCAGTTGTTGTTTGTGAGGACATTTTAAACTTGCAATTCCAGCCCTTTCTGACAGAAAAGTCTGGAAAAATATTATTTAACTGGAATGCACATCCACTAAATAAACTATTAATATAAGACTGAAAGACGGAAATGACCTTCGGAATTTCCGCGCCTTCATTAAGCTGATGAGGGATAACCTCCCTGCCCTGAAAACATCCGCTCTTGAAGTTTTCCTCAGCCAGCCACAGATTTCTTAAAAGTTATTTAAAAAATAAACGTATAAATGCTGAAATGTTTTAAAGTGCCAGGCCAAATCTTACAGTTTAGTGCCCAAAATCTTTTGTTGTTGCCATGATAGGGAAGCGGCTTCCCACAGTTCCCGTTCATTGTTTCCTTTACTCCACTTCCTTTGGGAAAATCCAAGCCCTGGGATCGGGACATGGATAATTACTGGAAACCCTAACAGGGAGTAGTGGATGTTCTGGATGTCAAAGAATTGTATCCGTTTGCATCTTTACTGAATGCAGTCCTTATTTTTTTTCTGCAAAGTAAAAGTTGAAAATACTACAAGCTTTAAATCTCCAATTGCATCCAAAGCAAAAGAGATTCACTTCAAGGTTCTAAACAGTATAAATTCCTCAGATGACGTCTTCTGGAAACAGTTTGGGTTTGAGAACAAAAACTGCTCCTTTTGAAACAACAGAGCACTTTTTAAAATTTTATCAGAAAAAACTGCTATTTGAAATGAAATGAAAATGTTAACCTA
This sequence comes from Oryzias sinensis, assembly GCA_037389245.1. Taxonomy (NCBI): domain Eukaryota; kingdom Metazoa; phylum Chordata; class Actinopteri; order Beloniformes; family Adrianichthyidae; genus Oryzias; species Oryzias sinensis. Next base: position 570,283 of record CM074498.1, on the reverse strand, counting down.
GTGGAAAACCCCTTACTATAAACTTTAAACTCAATATGACCCCCCCCCCCTCACTCCCCCAGTTTTTCCCTTTTTGTTTTTATTACTCTTGCATACTTTTGCTATAGCGTGTAAAGGCTGTATATTTATGTTCCCAGGTTTATAAGGTATAAACATTCATTAAAGCCTGTTCTGGGTGTAAAGGCTCTTTCTTCACAGCAGGAACTGATTGGACTGGTCCGCCACCCCCCTTTTGGCTCGCTTATTGGTTCAGGCCCACATCAATGACGGATTCCAGGTCTTTCTCCCAAGTTTGGAACAACTTTTTTCTACTAGGAGGAGGATTCCGGTTACAGCAACAGCAAACTTGTAACCCATCTTCGTTTGAATAATTTACGTTTTAGCGACAGAGACCGCGTTCCGGAGCGACAGAGGCGCGTTCGGCGGGAGCATGCTGGGAAGTGGCTCCGCGGGGATGAGCGGCCCTGCTCTGCGCTGACACCCCGAGTCCCACCGAGGCGGAGGAGAAGGTGAGTCTCCGCCGCCGCTGGCCGCTGAACCTAACGGTCCGCGCGCGGGGTTTTAGTGAAGCCTCTCTTCAGGCTGCAACGACCGCCGTCGACCGCAGGGCCACACCGCATCCCAACCGGCTAGTGCCCCGCAGGTAAGCCAGTTTCCACGGGGAGAGGCGCCTTAATGAGCCGCTCGTCTCGCTTCACTTGTCCTTAATTTGACAGGCGCCATGTTTAACCTGGCGGAAGTCGATCCGTTTATTCAAATTACGTGTTGCCAAACGATGGTTAACTTTTATCTGGGAACTTCAGCAACAATTAAAACAAGTTTTGTTGAAGATTGTGGAACATTTTAAAGTAAATCGACACTTTTACAGTAAATTGCGCCTGAGAACAAACAGCTGCATCCTCTACATCCTGTGGGAATCCATCACTTTTAATATTCCTGCTGTTCTTCAGACAGAAACTACTAAGTAGATTTGCAATTGATAAGAAAAGTTTTATTGCCCAATCCTACATTAAATAAGATCTGAAATCTCAGCCTTATGTTGATATTTTGACTACACAATATCTGCACCAAAATCAACAAAAAATCATCTGAGTGCCGAAATAAAAAGATTATACAGAATTAAAAGAGGCTGCTTAGTCAGTTTAAGCTAGATTGAATTAAATAAAAAGTAAATATATTTATTAAGCACTTTTCCTTAATACTTTGTAAAATGACCATATGAGTGGCGTTTCTTAACTTTCCAGACAAAAGTTGAAGAACACGCCTGGAAGTTTCAGGGAAAGCAGATTGAATCTGTGCTGGTTTAGACAAACAGTCCTTGTTTCTGTGCCAGCTCTAATCCACCTTCAGCCCAGGGGGGTTTGATTTCAAGACATCGTTTCCAAACAGGTATGTGTTTTCTAACACGCTGCTGTGGTCACGTTTACAAGCGTTTGACTATAACAAGGCCTGTGTGGGAATGAATGACCCACTGTGCAGACACGGCTCTGGCCGCGTGAGAAACGCACACGGATGGATCTGCCTAATAATACTGGGCTGGGATTGGGAGATGAACTTCTTTCTAGCCAAAGGTGTGTTCATGAATTAGGCTTTTTGTTTTGTTAGAAAAATGAGCTAAAAGAACCTGAGAGGAGGCTCCACTTCCAGAGTTTGAGCTGTGGAGGTAACGTTGTTGTTTATGAGCATAAATCAGAAAAGTGTATTCTTATATTATGGCTTTTCCTGTGTGTTTTCAGCCAGCAGAAGGCACCAAGCTGAGTCATTTACTGTGGTGATTGTTTTGTCAATAATGCAAATAATTTTCCAATATTCAATCATGTTCTTTTTGCCGTGGGCAGCAACTGAAAGGTCCAGACCAATCAAAGCTCCACAGTCAAAGTCCGTTTATTGGACAGGTTTTCCCGGGTTTTGCTTTTGCTAATTAACCGCAGCTTTGGGTTCAGCGTTGTGATTTGTTTCAGCCCTGTAAGATTTGCGTTTACTTGCACGGTGGGATTAAACAGTGGGCTAAGCTTCATGCTGGTGGAGTGAGTCCAGGGCGGCTGTGTTCGTGCAGACGCCATCTGAGTGTCTGTTAAAGCAGGCCAGTGCAGTCACGTTGCACCACATTACCCATGCTGCCTTATTAAGGGCAGAGCTCTGGACGGCTGCAGTAATCCAGGGGCTGTTCCTGTGGACAATCCATGGTAACTGTTTAACAAGACAGGAGAGCAGGTTGTCAGTGTTTTACCAGGCTACAAAGTTCAACGGAACAATGTAAAAACCCAAAGCTCTCTGGAGCCACACCACAAAATAAGATCCCTCAAAGACTTGACTTGATTTGCACGTATCCGTCCGCCCCTCATTTTCATAGATCACCGTCTAATCTGTTCTAGCATAGTAGCACATTTCTATTTTGCACTTTGAAAAGGTGAGCTAACAGATTATGGGGTCTGGGCTCACGGTGAGAACAGTTCTTCATAATGTAATCTGCTCATCTGTTGGCCCTAAAATGTCAAAGCTCCAGATGTCGCTTCTGCGTTTAGTCACCAGATGTCTGAATTTCTTTGTGGTTGCAGTTGCATTGAAAACGCCAAGAACTAGATCAGCACTTAGTTGCATGAAAGTATGCTGCCACTTCTGCATTTCAAATGAGCTGTGGTGTAGCTGCTAGACAACCATCCACTTATACTTTTTAATGCAAGAACAAATGTTATCTTGAAGCACAGTGCTGACCCTCAGGCAATAGCGCAGCAGCCACCGTATTATTACACACGCCTAACACTGACTGATGGCCCTAAATGAATGCCAGTAGCTCACAGCCACCGTCTCTCACTGTAGATGTGCTGAGTCCGGCTTTTATCCTCACATCTCTTCACCAACCTGTTGCACCATCACAGTCTGCTCTTAGCCTCCAGTCTATTTTAGTCCAAATTGGCAAGCTGAATTATTAAAAGCTGATCCATTATGTGCCGATGTGTTAATAATTAATTGTTCAGCAGGGTAAGGCAGATCTGAGAAAACAGTTTAAGAAAATAGGGAAGGTAAGGGGCATAGCTGAGAGAAAGGCTGGTGTCTGGACCATTACTGTGCAGGAACATGACATGACGATCCCGTCTGACTTTTGCATCTACTCTGCATACTATTCTGGCCGTCAAGCCAGAGACATTGAAACAGATGAGTGTGTAACCAGATCATTAGAGTCTGCTCAAGTCCATGAGTCGCAGGAAAAAGGTTTCCAGCTTTGAGTGTCCCATTAGCAGTCAGCGCCTTCTCTGTTACGCAACACCCCGAGAGAGGAACGAGACAAAACCTGATGAAAGATGGGACTGAAGCATGTGCTTGTCCTGAAATCATGCCGTTGATTCCCCAACGGTGAAGTGATTCAGAAGTGCCGCTCATTTGAGTGGCTGCTCGCTTCACCAGAGCACAAAGCCCTGATGGACCCTATGGAACAGCAGGATTGTCCGTTGGATTGAAGCTGCTGCTTTAACAATCAGGACAAAGAAGATTCCTGCATACCTGAAATCATTCTAGTGCTGTCTCAACCCCCTTGGTCCCGGTAGTTTTTTGTTTTTGTTCAGCTTGCGTTTCAGCATCTTGTTCTTGTTGTACTTGCCAGTTTACATCACAGAGAAAGTAAATCAGTGTTTTCACACTTTCTCTGTTGGTCGTTCCCATTGATCGTTCAACCTCATTGTCCAGACCTCGTCTTACAAGTATTTCGGTTGCCACCATGTTTAATTTCCTTTTGGAAATCGTGGAAGCATGATCACTAAGTTGTATGTTTATGTGCCACTTTGAAAGTAGTGTGTGTTCTTGTTTGTTTGCACTAATGTAATACTAATGAGGGTTTTCCTCATGGGGGGTTCTCCACACCAGGGACTATTCCTGCTCGACGGACGTGGTTGTTGCCATGCAGACCTTCCTTATCTTGGCGGTTAGGGGCCCCAACCCGATGCATTGGGTGTGGGCCCCGGCCCGCCCTGATCTGAGTGGGTCTTCTGATGACGCTCTCTGTTGTCACGGATTGGGCGGTCCCTGGTGTGGACAGATCCCCAAGATATTGCTTCCTTATGTTAGAAAGTAGAGGTTAGAACTCGAGTGTCATCAGAAAGGGACAGACCACAGTTGGATGTAACTACGCGAGCGGATCTATGTGTATTCTCCAATGTTGGCCATTTTAATGTAACTGGCTGTAGTATTATTATTTATATATATAATAAAAATAATATGTTTTAATATTATTTATTTTAGTTTGATTTAATTAATGACTAGTGCAATTATAGATTACTTTCAGTTTTTTCATTTGATAAAATCCAATGATAGAGTTTTTGTTTTACATGTTTCCAGGTAATTCTGTCAATTTCTAATTAAAAAAAAATCTTTGAAAGTAAAATATCAAAAACATTTAAATTTGGGACGCAAAACCAAGTTATTCATCAGATTGATACAATTAAATAAACAGAAAAGCACAGTCTTTGGTTGGCTGGATAAAGTGTACACATGGAAAAGAACTGGAACAGGTCTCCAAATGATGCAACATAATATCCTACACACCTAGCAGGTACTGGATATCTGTTTGCACAGGGATTCGTGCCATGAGCGCTTCCTGCTGCAGTTGACAGAGGAGTGTCATACCCGCCATGTTGGCAGCCTAAACCTATCATTGTATAAACAGTAGCGATTTTCTGAACACCGGCCAACAAACAGAGACTTCCTGACCAACACTCCATGAATACGGCTCCTGAGTCGTGGTATTTCCTGTAATCAGGGTCTTGTTTTTAAGGTTAACAATAGTTGGTAAAACAATAAACTTGAGAGTCAAACGTAACCCTACCAAATTGATGATATTCTGAACATTTCCTAAGAAAGACATAATGTCCATTTCTGTTTGAGGATGGGATAGGAAATGGGAAAAGATATTTTTGTACAAGTCTGTGTTGATATGGAATCTGTCTTTGGCATTAGGAAAAGAGATGAGGGGAAATGGAGACGTGTAACAGAAACGTCCATTTACCATGTTTCCCAACATACATGCAGATTATGCCACACATGTATTATGCTCTCTACGACATCTGCATTGGATTGTCTAATCTGAAAATAGTTCATCTTTTAGCTCAACATAAAAGATAGTCGAATGTCATAAACTGTCATTTTAAGTTTACTTTCCTGCCCCTAACTAGTTTAGTGACACTAAACTTTAAAAAAACAAACTAATTTTAATCTTGGACATAAAAGTTGGAAATAAATAAAAAATATTTTAATTTAAAAAAGTGCCCTATTTTTCTACTATGAGATGGGCCCATGGAGAAATCCTCAGGGGAAAAAGAATAGACGTATTAGGACACGTTGGTTTATTTGTGCTCTATGGGAGGATTTTGTCTGGATTTGAGCGTTCAGTGATCTCCATCCTAAAGCAGTGCAGATTTTCTCTGCTGATAGAGTCATCACTTGGGGCTACAGCGCTCCAGTCCACGTGACTACAAATCCCCAAAGAGAATGAAAGTCGTGACATTTTCTGCTGCCATCAGCCAGTGACTTGGAAGATGAAATGTCATGGGAAGTTTCACAATCCCACCCAGAGTGATTCCAGCCGTTTGTGTGGCCAAGCACTAAAGAAAAGTCTGTCTATGTGCTTTTCTGGGATTTAGACATTTTTAGTGTGTGTGCACAAAGCTATCAAAAACTCAGCTGCTTCTCACTTGTAACACTGACGGACGGCCCCTTTAGATGAACCAATCCAGATAGTATGTTCACCGCCAGACATGTTTGAGTCAAGAAGGAAGTCAATAATCATGATGTCAAAGCACAAAAACACACCTGGAAATGTAATATTTAATGTGAATCTGCTGGTAGACTTGATGAAAGCAAGAAAAAGGAGACATAAAAAATGAATCGCTTGAACACTTGAATAAATGATGCACAGAAATGTGAGCAGAACTCTAAAAGAACAGAGTTTGATTACAAGTTGATCAGAGAATTTATTCTTTGTTTCACCACACTTTGTGTAAATTATTACACTGTTTTGTGGAAGCTACGGGTAAACTGTTGCTCCCCCCCCCCCCCGGTTATAAGTGCACCTCAGACATGTAGGAGCCTTCATGGGGAGGGGGTTTGGACATCACTGTGAGTAATCAGCAGATGTCCTCTCAGTGCCCAATCATAACCACGCCCTCTACTACACACACCCTTCAGCCCTCAAAATATACACTCCAACACACACATACCCTCACAAACACACACACATCACACAAGGAAGGTGGGACCTCGGACCATCTGTCCCCTACCCCATCCCTGGTGGGGGGGACCAGGCCCTCGGCATTGTGGGCCGTGTCCCTTGGGTGCTGGCCCCTGGGCCCGGCGGCCCTCTCTCCACGCTGGGAGAGGGATCCCCGAGTTCTCTGGCAAGACCAAGAGCCGGGGATCACATCACATCTAAGCCTGGGGGTGTCCGTGTCCCTGTGGTGTGGGTTCTGGTCCTTGCCCTTGAGCGCTGGCCCTCTCCCAAATTCTCCTGGACCAACTGTGGGCTGGGTAGGTGGCTGCCTGGAATGTGGGGGCGGGTCTCTCTTTTCTTCCCTCCTTTTTTCCCCTGAACGGTCCGACAGAAAACTGTTACAAATATAATTAAGATGAATAAAGTTTAGTCTAAATTAGGGCTGGACGATATGAGGAAAACTTTCACTGCAACAGTTTAAAAATTATACTCCAAATGACCCTTGTTGACGTAGGAGGCAAACATGAAACATAAAAGGGCTCATCTGATTGATCAACAAGGTAAACGGGTCCTTCTGATTGGTTAAATGCATAAATGGGTTTATTTCATTTGTTCAATATTTCAAGCTGCCATGAGTTTGTTTTAGCACATTTAAGGTAACCATTTATTGCGATTTTCGCCATCTTTTGCGGTATGCATATTGCACAGCTTGATATCGCGATAACGATAAATTTGCGGTATATTGTGTAGGTCTAGTCTAAATTCCAAAAGGGGTTTATTCAAATATACCTCTGGTGTGTCAGAAGAGTCATAACTCGTGTTGTAAAAGTAAAATCTGTCCAACACACGAAGTTTTCAGCTCTGATCTGTTTGCTCAGCTGTTGGACAGGACAAGCTAAAAAAAAAATTTCACGTATGTTCTTAAGTTTTAAGCAACAGAAAGAGTTGGAGATGACCACGTTAGGGAAGCTACGACTCGCTCTCCTTAGGATTCGGTCTAATGGTTTAACCTACCGATCACTTTTGAACTGAGAATTGTGGCATCCATAGGATCTCCTGCAAGATATTGAGACAATTAGTGATTATTTCTGAAATGTACATAACAATGGGAATAATAATAAATACACTTCAGAAACATGCTTTGCACAGTAGGTTGAAGTAAAGATCACCTCATCTCTTGGCGGGGGGCACAGAAAGGGCTTACTTGTTTGGCAAGGGAACTCACAGACAGACCATCTCTTTAGTGGAGTTTTTTTTGTACCATATGCTATTATTATATATATATTTTAACTGAATTTGTGTGCTATAGCTCTCTAATTGCAGATCTAAGCTGGTTGGTAGCTTGCAGACCGTCTCTAAAGTGTTATGTGCTACGGATGAAGGTTTTCGTTGTCTTTTATTTAGCAGCTGATGCCGTCACAAACTGTGACGTTTGCTGCCACTGCAGTAGCTGGCAGCTGCTGTTTAATTTGAGGTTCAAGCGTTAGAAATGTTGATGTCCATTCCTGAATGGATTTTCAGTTTCCAAGTGGCTGAGAAAACCACAGCTCCTCAAACGGCCATTGAGGGCCAAACCTTTCCACATGAACCACATCTTAAACTGCTCTCTCTACAGCCTCAAAGGTTTTATTACACTCTACATATGTTGTAGTTTAGTTTTTAAAATGTATTCTAGCTTCTCAGTTGATGATTTGTGTCAAATGTGTCTTTCTATCTTAGATCTCAACATCAGTAGTTTCTAACTGAACACTTTCCCGGTCAAATTATTATATAGAGGTAACACAAGTCCTACCCATGTTCATTCATTCCAGATGCCACAGTGGCAGACAGACTGGTCATCTCTTGTTCCTCAGCTGGACGGTGACACAGTCTTAACATGGCTGTTTGCCTGAGGGGGGGCCCTGGTCCCATTACCCAGGCTCCTCTGCTGTCACACAGCGAGAGGCCTGGTTTCTTTTCCACCAGGGATCTCTCCTGGTTGGAACATGTCTTTTGTGAGTTTGTTTGGTTTCTTGGTAGGACTATGAGCTTGAAGCTTCTCCAAATTGGGTTTCTGTAGGCGTGTGAGCCTCTCAGTCTTTGTTTTGGGGAGATATGCTGTTCTGTCCCTGTTCAAGCAGGGACATCACTGCAGCCTGTAGCAAGAGCGGAGCTACAGTCATAATATCTCTTGATAACAAGTAGCATCAAATATCACAAGAGAGGGATCAGTTATCTCTACTACTGGCCCCTGAAGCTACTTGCTTTAAGATTACTATTGTTGCTACTCCAAACTGGTTTTAAATCTGACCTTTACTATCCGGCTTGAACACATCACTGGTGGGAGGAGCCAAATTCAGACTAATGGAGGTGTTGATGCTGGTGACGCTCATCCACAGAGCAAACCTTTCCAAGATCTGGATCTAGATGTCATCGTCTGGTAGGTGTGAGGAACATCATTGAGGCTAAACTGTATTTAAATTAAGTATGTTGTCAAAGAGGCGTTTCCATCCGCGGCGTGTCTTGGTTCATCCGTCTCAGTGCTGTTTGTAGAAACGCCTGTGGTGGGAAAAACAGAACAACGCTCCTCATTGGCTCCTTTCTGGGCTCAGAGTTGACAGAGACGATGTATTTGGTCCCCGAGGAGACAGAAATTTAAGTTTTTCAAGTTGAACAAGTTGAACATCTTTTTAATCCACGTGATGCAGAGCCATCAGAGTGAGGAAGAGGAGGATGCTGCCTTCTGGACGGACCTAAAGGGCTGAGCTGCTAAAGCTCACACAGAAATAAAGATTTCAGGCGGCTTTTTTCTCTCCACTCATTAGTGGCCTTCTTGTTTTACATTTCACACGCATTGCATCACAGGAGGATTGAGAGATTTGAAGATTAAAGGACTGAAGTTCCTGGTTGGTTCCATCCAGAAGTAGTTGACGGGGATCCGATGTAGATCCTTGATCTGCAAAGTGTCTGAGCCGATTAAATGTTCTGCACCTGACCCAGAGAAGGCAAACTCTCCATTGGCTGGGAGTCACTTTAGAAAGGACCAATGATTCAACAGCTTCCTTGATGTTTTAGGATAAATATTTAACAGAGCCTCTGTTGGCGGCTTCAGGCTGAGGGGCGGCGTCCCACTGACACTCTGAGGAGTCTGATTGACATGTCGGCAGAGGAGAAGGAAGGAAGTGCAGAGAATGAAAGTCACACAACGCTGCAGCACGACCATGGCATCCTAGTTCAGACGACAGGAACAGAAAAGCGGGAAAATGTCAGCCTTGAGTGTTGGACGCATTAACAGCATGTAGACTGTAGTTACTGTCCTTCTAGAAGATGCTCAGCCTGTGCTGTGGAGGTCAGATGAAGATGAACGTATCCAATGCTTGTGATCCTAAATCCACCTGTTTAAGGCAGATGAAGCCTTCTCTGCTGAATCATTCAGATAGAACTGTTGAAAGCTTTTGGTTTGTTTTCCCATGAGGCCCAGAAATGCCTGTTTGTGGATTTCATCACTTCCCACATATTCATTTTTTTTTCTTTGTCTTTGGGCATAATTAAATATTTATTCAGGTATTATTTTAAAATGGGAGCTGCTGAAACTTCAACCTCGTTATAGTAACATTTGGTTTGATGAGGTCAGATTGTTTTGTCAAAAGTATTTAAAAAAAACCTTTCTGAAATTTGGTTTTTAGTTTGTTGTTGTTTTTGTATTGATTTAAAAAAAAATGATTGTAGCAAGCTCAGAGCAACCCCGCCCCTCTTCCTTTCCCTGTTGCTGAGAGCTCTCTGCTTACATGCTATACCGTTAGCTTACAGCCTCTCACACCCCAAGCTAACATGACTGTGAAATACAAGTTTAACCCCAATTATCCTTTTATATATGTGTTCCATCATTAGAAAAATGAGGTCAAAGACGGTTTCCATTGTTTCTGCAGCTGCACTGAAGGACCCAGCTGGACCCAAACCAAACCAGAGAAAACCTCCCACGGCTGAAAATAACCGTGTTCTTGTGTTTGATGGATCCACCATTTAATGATGCTAATGACGCCTTTTTGTTCCATGTCCTTGTGGCACATATCTATACATTGGAGAGCATCGGAGCTGCTCTGTCCTCCTCCTCGTCTCCAGCTCTGGTTCTGGAGGAGAAACTCCTGGAAAAACTGCTTTTGTTGCTCATTTATGTCTGTGTGATTTGCAAACGTAATAAAGGCGGTACGCAGGAGAAAAGCTGCTATTTTTGTCATTATTTAGAAAAACCTCCCACCATGTCTGAGCTGGTGTCAACCTGTCACCGAGTCGCCCTATGTGGCATGCAAACACACAGATGGCGCCGGAATCAAACCGTGGCGTTCAGCGGCTGGTGGAGCTGCGTGTCGGGGTTGGCTGTAACGTTCATGCACTTAACTGGTCGTCTGGATGCATGGCTCTGATGAGACGCACTGATTACTCTGTGTGACGCGCCGATAGCGACTGCTTCTCCTCTAACAACACATTCTTCTACAACTACCTTGCAGGCTGCAGGCCAGAGGGCTGCTGGGACTAATTTGACAGCTGCCACAGCTCATTATCTGATAAGAGAGAGTTCTCAGCCCTGCAGTTCAAACACTATCTATGCAGAGGTTATTTGCAGTAACCTCACACGTCTCTGGATGCCCCTGTTGTACACTTGATGCAGACTTCTTAAAAAGCCCTTTTTTGGTTTGTAAATTTGCTAAATGTTCAAGTCGATGAGCATAGATGCTTCTAACCTCGCTGCCGTCTTTCTCCCCCTGTCCGCCGGCGGTTCAGCCCCTGAAGCATGGACTCCTTCAGCACCAAGAGTTTAGCGCTTCAGGCCCAGAAGAAGCTGATGAGCAAGATGGCCACCAAGAGTATGGCCAACCTCTTCATCGACGACACCAGCAGCGAGGTGCTGGACGAGCTGTACCGCGTCACCAAGGAGTACACCCGCAACCGCAAGGAGTCTCAGAAGATCATCAAGAACCTGATCAAGGTGGTGGTGAAGCTGGGCGTGCTCTACAGGAACAACCAGTTCAACAGCGAGGAGCTGGTCCTGGTGGAGAACTTCAGGTATGAAGAAGGAACGCCTCGAATTTTCTGTTTAGTCACTAGAATCTTTTTTTCAGAAGAATTCTTGGAAACACCATTTTTTTCCATATTTCTTTTTTTGCCAAATTCAAAGAGTTTTTTAAATTTTACAAGTGTTTGACTTATTTTTGGGGGTTTGTTTTTTGCAGTCAAAAAGAGAAAAGAATTGGGTGTTTATGTTAAAAAAAACATTTTAGGACTGGGCAGCAGACCAGACAACTGTGCAAACAAAAACCCAAACTCTGCAAATAAAACTTCACTTTCATCCCAGTAACTCTCGTTACCTTAAATCGTTGTTAGCATGATTATTAACCAGAAAAACCGCCACCACAGTAGTGAGCTGCTGTTTGTTGTTTCCACCGGGATGTTGATGCGTTCCAGGCTCTCAGTACCGGACGTTGGTTGTTTGTCTGGGGCAAACGCTGCTCTGGAGCCAGGGGGCGTGGTGGCACCTGGGGCACACGCTGCTCTGGAGCCAGGGGGCGTGGTGGCACCTGGGGCAAACGCTGCTCAATCCTGCAGTGTGAATATTTCCAGTGTCGGTAGACTGAACTCTATCAATGCAGTCGTATGATGTCATTGGATGCATGAGGACTAAACATCCAGATGAACGGAGGATTCCTGAGCTTCTTCCAGCTTCCTCATCACGGCTCGGCGTCACGCCGCCGCCCTAAATTTGCCGCTGCTTGACTGAAGTGTCGCTGATTAATTTGAAGTCCCGCCGTGTCGTGATGACGAACCGCGTGCAGCAACAAGGGTGTTGTTGGTGGAACAGCTGCTGTTGGCGTGATTTTTGGCGTGCTGATCTCAGCAGTTTCATGAAACGACCAACATCCGTTTGTGCGTTTTTAGCTAAAACGGTAAAAACTTGTTTGTGTGGCGCTGACACGCCAGAGGGAGGGGGGTTGGGGGGCCTGGTCTGTACCTGAGGAGGGGGTGTTCTCTGAAGCTTTGTTCCTCTCTCCACAGGAAGAAGGTCCACACTCTGGCCATGACAGCCGTCAGTTTCTATCAGATCGACTTCACCTTCGACCGCCGCGTGATGAGCGGCATTTTGAACGAGTGCCGGGAGCTGCTGCATCAGGCCATCAGGCGCCACCTCACCGCCAAGAGCCACTCGCGCGTCAGCCACGTCTTCAACCACTTTGCGGACTGCGACTTCCTGGCGGCGCTGTACGGGCCCTCTGAGGTTTACCGCGCCCACCTACAGAAGATCTGTAACGGCCTGAACAAGATGCTGGACGACGGCAACCTCTGACCCCGCCGCCCCCCGTCAGGCCCGTTCACCTGTCAGCTCGCCGTGTCGATGACGGTCAGGAACTGGGATCTGTTTGTGCCTTTCAGGAGTCCTGCTAACACTGACTCGCTCTCCCAAAGATGGTTTTTGAAGTTCCTTCCTTGCTGACAGTGATATTGATCTTTTTTTGTATTTACTCCCGCTGAATGTAAATCCTTATGCTCTTATCAGTGTGTGCAGGGATAGGAGCCTTGACATCTGTGCCTTCTTAATGCACTGTTCTTTATTCCACAAAGAGCTGCTGCAGCTCTGTGAGCCGCCTTTAGGGAAGAAGGTCATTTTCAAAGACCATGTGTTTCTGTTGTCTTCATGTTTGTTTCTGGTAGTTTTGCACTCCATCCTCGATGAGCGCTGTACTGTATTCTTTATTCTGTGGAGGTGGTTGTCCCACAGTGTCGTTTCTTTCCACAGATGAAGGATTGGGGTCGTAGAAGACGCCCATAAACGTCAAAGGGATGTGTTTGCGTTGTATTGTTGATTGTGTTGAATGTTTGGCTGCTGCGTCCGGTCAGGAAGAGCCTTGGCGGGGCGTCGCCCCAGGTGCAAAAGCTTTTGACTCCTTATTAGAATAAAGCGGGGCGTCTGTCAGCTGGGATCCACATTAGTGCTGTCAGATTAAAGCTACGCCTCCGAGAGCTGGCTGTGACAAACGCAGCCGCTGATCGGAGCGGCGCTCCAGACTCTGTCAAGACGCCGCTCCATTTCAGCGCACATGTAAGCTGCAGGAGGACGCCGGCGCTCTTTTCACAGACCCAAAGATGTTTCTTTCCTTTCAGGAAGCATTTGAAGACTGTCTACAGCCCACCTCTAACCTGCATTGATGTGACTCTTTCAGGCCGTGTTGCTGCTGCACGGCGCCGTCTGGCCGCTATTCCTGAGTGTTTGTGTGCCGACCTGAGAGAGCCCTGAAAATGTAATAAGTGCTGTGCTTTCCCAGATAGGATCGCTCGCACAGCGTCTTCCTCAGCCAAAGAAAAATGGGACTGATGTTCTCCAAAACGCCGTCCGTCTCCACCGTGGTGAATGTTGGAGGTCAGCAGAGGTGACTGCTGTCACGTAAATCTGCTTTCTTTGTGTTTGTGTGGACTCTCCTGTTACTCATTTTTGACTGAAAGGCCTTTTTTACAATCCATAAAAAGCTGATGTTACATAAATTCCATTTTTGTCCTGGACCTGGGGGGGTAAAATAAATCCCCCCCATCTCTCTGACGTCACTACCGACCACTGAAAGGAGCTCAGTTACTTCCTGTTTGCATTTAAACTGTTATTCTTTCCTGTAAATGTTTTTGTGTCTCAGCTTTGTAACCAAATACAACAAATAAACCAACTTTTTTTTAAAAAAGGTGACACTTTTTTCCTTTTGTCCATCCCGGATGTCCGGTCAGAACCTTTCCGTTCTTCCAGCATTGTTAGGAATTGGTGCAAGTAAACCCAAACTGACAGTCAGCTCGGGTCTTTTTTTTTTTTTCCACTTCCTGTGAAACCTCAAGCCGTGGTCAAAGGTAAACAGGAAATGAGTCATACAGAGAAATCCGTGTCTGTTTTTGGAAGCGTAAAACGCTCTGACTGCAGTTTGGGGCTTTGAAGCTAATCTGTCATTGTTTGAACTTTCTGACTTTGACAAGAGAATATGTACAGCTACCCAGCATGCATTTCTGTGTGGAAGTGCTCACAGTAGTGGCATCAGGGGTGGAGCTACAGGGGGCTGCCCCCCCCCCCTTTTTGAGTCAAAATTCATATTGTTGACAAAGATTAAGAAATCATCGACATAAGCCAGCTTTTAAGCACTGCAAGAAGAAAAAGCACATTTTAAATGAAACTAAAACAATAATACTGTGAAATGGCCTTCCACCCCCCACCCCACATATAAAATGCTCTAGCTCCGCCCCTGAGTGACATTTGTTTTCCTCCCACCCTGACATTTTTCAGTTATTTTTATAGCATTCTCAGAGTGTCTTTTCTATTTTAATTATATGTTTTTGGTCAAAATTCGAAGTTGTGGGCTGGGCTGTTGCTCTGAGCAACCCCACCGCCTCCTGTCACCCATACACCGAGTGCCTCTGCTTTGGTAAAAAGAAAGACATAGGTGGATCTACTTGTCTGCAGGTGGAGCATAAGAAAGGGGCGGAGCATGGAGCCGGTGCCGCCCAGCATGTCCTCTAGTCACAACAAAATCTTTCAAAATCCATTTTTTTTCTTCTCCTCCTGATTCACAAATCATTTGAATTAAAACCAAAACACAGAAAAATCTCATTTTAAGCTGAATTTTTTATCTGCCTTTTCAGAAAAATGCCATCAGAACATGATAAAAGCACCAAGAAGAGGGAGTTCCTCAGAGTGACCTTTAACAGGATTGGTTTAACCTTAACGTGGGAATAAAATTGCAGTTTCCAAAGAGTTTATGGCTACTCAAATCCTGAGGATTGGTCAAAAGATTCAGCTGTTAGTTGAGCCAAAGAAATGAATTTCCTCCATCAGTGTCTCCACAGCAAACACAAACTGAATCTTTGTGTCTGTGCGACTCCCTCAAAGCGACTTCCATAGATTTACATTTCTGCATGACAACCGCCATTTGATGATGAGTGGATGAGGCTCTAATGCATTTTTGTGGAGCCAGCTTCCACTGGGGCATGATTATCATTTCTACATGATGAAGTCTCTAGAAAAGAAGCTGGCCTTCATCCTTAAAAAAACATTAAGGAGCAGCTTGGACCAAGCATGCAAGAGGAGGCATCACTCCTACTGGTGTTCAAGAACCGAGCCAGGCGCAAGATCCAAAAAAAAAAAACTCCCACTCCAGACCTGAACACGGCTGCCGACCCAGACGAGGTTGACGACGTTTGTTTGGGAAACAGAACAAAAGGTGGCTTTAGCTAGGAGAAGTTGACAACCAGAGGACTGATCTTCTGAGGACAAGGGCAGCTGGTTTTGGCCCCAGCAGCCATGGTGATGACGGACACCAATATCTGCCATGAGCCATGCCAGACGCTGGTGTCCGCCATCGCGAGCCGCCAGGACGCTGGTGTCCGCCACGCGACCCACAGCTACAGATCGCTGGTGTCCTCACACTGCCATGAGCCACAGCCAGACGTTGGTGTCCGCTATTGGCATGACCCACAGCCAGACGCTGGTGTCCGCCACTGCTATGACCCACAGCCAGATCGCAGGTCCGCCACTGCCATGACCCATAGCCAGACAAGCAGGTTCACATCGCCATGAGCCACAGCCAGACGTTGGTGTCGCCACTGCCATGACCCAGCCAGACGTTAGTCCGCTATCGCCATGAGCTGTGCCAGACGTTGCTGTCCGCCATCGCCATGACCCACAGCCAGACGTTGGTGTCCGCCATCGCCATGACCCACAGCCAGACGCTGGTGTTCGCCATGACCCACAGCCAGACGCAGGTCCGCCATCGCTATGAGCCACAGCCAGACGCTAAAACCGCTATTGGCATGACCCACAACCAGACGCCAGTCCGCCGCCGCCATGACCCACAACCAGACGCAGTGTCCGGCCGCCATGACCCACAACCAGACGCAAGCAGGTCCGCCGCCATGACCCACAACCAGACGCAGGTCCGCTGGCTGGCATGACCCACAACCAGACGCAGGTCCGCCGCACGCCATGAGCCGGCCAGCCAGACGCTGGTGTCCGGCTGGCGGGCGACCCACAGCCAGACGCTGCGTCCGCATCGCCATGAGCCACAGCCAGACGCTGGTGTCCGTCATTGGCATGACCCACAACCAGACGTTATGTCCGCCAGCCGCCATGACCCGCCACAACCAGACGCTGGTGTGTCCGGCCACGCCTATGACCACAACCAGATCGTTGCGTCCGCCGCCATGACCCACAACCAGACGCGAGAACCGCTATTGGCATGACCCACAACCAGACGCTGGTGTCCCACATTAGCATGACCCACAACCAGACGCGTTGGTGTCCGCCATTGGCATGACCCACAACCAGACGGAAAGTCCGGCCACGCCATGACCCACAACCAGACGCGCGGTGGTTCGCTTAACGCTGGGCGAGCCACGCCAGACGCGGTGGTCTCACCGGGCGAGCCACACAGACGTTGGTGTCCGCCATCGCCATGACCCAAAGCCAGACAGGGTCCTCACAGGCGACTCACAACCAGACGTTGCGTCCGGCCGCCGCCAGCGACCCACAACCAGACGCGGTGTCACGCCATGACCCACAACCAGACGCGCGTTGGTAAACCGCCATCGCCATGAGCCACGGCCAGACGCGCAGGTCCGGTTATCGCTATGAGCCACGGGCCAGATCGCAGGCGTCCACATTTCCATGAGCCACGGCCAGACGTTGGTGTCCGCCGCCACGATGACCTACAACCAGACGCTGGTGTCCGCCGCCCATGACCCACAACCAGACGCAGGTCCGGCCGCCATGACCCACAACCAGGACGCAGGTCCGCCACGCCACCCACAACCACAGACGCTGGTGTCCGCCACGCGAGCCACAACCACGCTACGACCCACGGCCAGACGTTGGTGTCCGGCCATCGCTATGAGCTACAGCAGACGCTGGTGTCCGCTATTGGCGACCCACACCAGACGCGGTGTCCGCCACGCCATGACCCATAACCAGACGCTGGTGTCCGCCGCCATGACCCACAACCAGACGCTGGTGTCCGCCACTGCTATGCCACAGCCAGACGTTGGTGTCCGCCATCGCCATGACCCACAGCCAGACGTTGGTGTCCGCCATCGCCATGACCCAAAGCCAGATCGCAGTTCACATCGCCATGAGCCACGTAAGCAGACGGCAGGAAACCGCCATGTCGACCCACAAGCCAGACGCTGGCTGTGGGTCATGGCGATGGCGGACACCAACGTCTGGCTATGGGTCATATGACTAAACAAACCATGCATGACGTTGTGTTCACACGGCAGTGCTGGGTTTGCCATCGCTCTGACGCTCAGGCTCACTCATAGATTTTTTTCTTTTAACATCACAGCCAGAAAAAGAAAATCCTTTTGGGTTTAATGAGCGTAAAAAGAATCCGCTGAGGCAGTCAAAAGGACGAGTGGTACTTAAATAAGAAAGGGCTGAATGATTCAGCCTGCTGCTGTGATGTTGGTTCTGTGGTGTTTCTCGAACAAACAGCAGACCTATGATTTGGCCTGCTCTCCCGCAGCTTTGTGTAGCCATAACCTTTTTGTCAATCATTTCTCTGACAATAACTTTCTCTGAAGCCTTTCTAACAGCTGAATCTCCTCAGTGTCTAGAAATAATGTTTTTTCTTCAGACTAGCCTCATGTCTGTTAGTCGTGGTAGAGCTCAGCAGCATCTAAAGTGCTTATGTATTACTTTTTTGCTTTGTAGTCCTCCACAATGCTACTCATCCAGTATGCTTTTAAAGGCATCTCCTCTGGTGCTAATAGCCAATAGTTAGCTGAAGTGCCAGCGCCCAACTTTGTCTTCCTTCCCTCAGTTTGTGTTTTTGTCGGGGTCCCCGCGTCTCTTTCCCCTTAGAGAGCACCTGACTGACGTGTCGTTGGTGGATGAAGAGCCAGACGGGAATCCAACCGCTTTCACGGCTGACATACATGAGAGACGGGAGGGAACGAAGGCACTGTACGCCTATTAAACGCATGGAAGCCCACGCCTGAAGTTTCCTAGTATTATATAGTGTTACGTGATGCTGGACACCTCAGGAAGACGGCGCCTGCATCACTTCCATTTTGATGCCACAAAGAGAACTGGGAGCTCTTGTGAACGCTCATTTCCATTTTGTTAAAGATCCAAACACACACAGAATCCCTCCATGGGCTACCGTCCAAGCAGCTGGAGAAAGTTCCCCAGAAGCATCCTCACTGTGACTAGAAGCCAATTCGCACAGAAACGTTGGAGGTTCCAAACTCGGTTTTTGCATCTCTACCGAGTCATGCCAGCTTTTCCAGCGATGCCCTTTGTTCTCTGGAAAGATCCTGAAACTTTCGTACACAGGAGTTCAGCAGGTTGCTCCTTGAGGGACAGCCGGCTTGTTGCAGCACTCAAAACAAGCAAAGGAGCTCTGCAGGAGGCAGGGGACGAGGTTACCAGGAGGCCATATGCTGCGTCTGTTTCCACGCCGCCTCCACGGCGGCGACCAGAAGGCCTCCTGTCTCCAAAGCAGGACTCGTAGGACACCTGACAGGAAAAAGGTCACCTGGCATTTCTATGTTTTTTTCCCCTTTAATTATTCAAAACACATGTTTAAATATAATATAAACGGAGATGCTCCAAAGCAAGCATCTGTGTTAGAAACTCCTTCAACTCCCACTCTGATCATCTCTTGATCTTTTAGAAAAGCGTTCTTTTTCTAATTATGATTGTGCCATGTACAAATCCAACGCCTGTGTCGCTTTGTAGAATATAGTTTTGCAGAGCAGCAGAGTCTATTAGAAATTGCCTGAGTTGTGGGAGGGAAGCCTGATTCCATTTCCCATCATGTTTTGTTACATTCTCCTGCTAGCTTCCATCCTCACAACCTCCTGCCAGGTGAGGTGGAAGGATCCAGCCAAGACGGTTCTGACCCAGATAATGGATCTGGTCGCAGTACCAGTGGATTCTTCAGGAATGGAGGAGGGAGCTTGGGACCCGCCATTGCAGGTCCCACATCACGCCTACAAGCTTTGTTAAACAGCATTTTTTTGTCTGCTCCTGATTTACAATGATTTTAAAGAAGAAATCCTCAGAAATGCAATTCAAAAGGAAGACACTCCATCATGACAAAAAATATATAAGATGAAAACACCAAATAACTGTCATCGGAGTGGTCTTTACAATAAGCACAGATTGTGTGTTTTTCAATAAACACACAAAGACGTAGCTGAACCTCAACATTTTGGCTTGAAGTAGGTTTCATTTATAGTATGTGGTTAAAAGAAACGGTGAAATGCACAATAAAGTGTCAGAGCTTGAAGCTGGGACCCCCGGTCAGAACTCATCTGTCCCCTTCTTAGCAAAAAGTTTTGTGGTCTTTTTCACGCTCCATTCAACTCATTTCAGGATTGAATTACGAAGCCTTCATTTGAATAAAAAAAGCTGTTCTTCAGTGACATCTTTTAAAGTCATCTTTAGAGATGGATTTTGAAGCCATTTCTTATTTTAAAGAACATTTCCATAATCAAAGTTTGGATTCATTTACACCGAAGACCCCAGGAGTTTGTGAGGCACCACAGTCTAATCCCGAAGATCTGAATCAATCAAATCTGAGGACTAATCAAACTTAAAAGGTAACATTAAAAAAGACAAGTAACACATGAAAAAACCCCCAGTGAAGTAACAAGTTATATGAAGAAAAGCACCACTGCCTCTGCCTTTTGACCTATTTCTAGAATATGTTGTTACCAAAATAAAAAAAGAAAATCTGTTGTTTTCTAGGACAGTTTCTGTAGAGCAGCAGCCGGCAGGGGATAATTAGTTATTCACCTCTGACTTGCGGAAGGAGCAACCCCGCCCCCCTCCACGTTGCCCTTCTTGTTGCTGAGAGCTCTCTTTTTACACTCTCACCTGCTAGCTTACAGTCCCCACACCCCAACCTAATATTAGGGCAGCAACAAAAAATGCAGCAGCCACATCGAGTTATCCATCCGGTTCTGGATCCAGATCAGGTCGTATTCAGAAAACAGAGACATCTGGCGGATTCGTTCTCTTCTGCATCAGAAAGGGATGGGCAAGGAGTCGGTGCCCTAATGTAATTTTTACATCACTGGATGTAATATTTTTCAAACAGCATTTTTGGTTCCAGTGAATAAAAAAAAATAGTCGAAATGCAATTTCTAAGCTTAATTTCTTTTATGAATGTCCTCCATCACTCAGAACATGCTGAAACACCAAAAATAGATTTTCAATTAGAAAAGCATTTATCGCCAAAAAAAGAAAATTACAAAAGATTCCTTTGTTTTTGTCAGATTGTATTTAAAGAAGAAACAGAGTTTGTTTCAGAAAAATGTCTACTTTCTGTGGCTGCAAGAAAAATAAATCTCTAGAAAGTTTGTCAATAGCAAAATAATCTTATTTTTAAGAAAACATGTCTAGAAGCCAGAAGTTTTTAAAACACAATTTTGGCAGATTTTTTTTAAAGAAATGGTCAAATTGTAGCAATTTTTGACTTATTTAGTGTTGAATCTAAATTCACTCTTATTAAAGGCTCCGCTCCCAGAGATCTTCTTCTCAGAGACAACGGCTTGGTGTTGAACAGCAACACATGCTGGCTGACAAAGAAACTATCAAAGGTTATTTCTCAGGGATCTTTGCTTTCCACAAACCTACGTCAGGATTCTTTTAAAACTCTGCTTCATTGAGTCGGACTCCAGCATGTTATGTGCAACAAGAGGCTTTAAAAGATTAAGAGTGACTGCTTTACTGCTCCGTCTCCCTGCTTTCTGCTCTTAATCCAGACCAATGGTCACTGCAGGCTGACAGCATCTTTCAACAGCCTTCTCATCCGGAGATGACATCAATCCACAGTCTATCTGCTGTGCAGGACGACAGCGGATGAAGTCATTCTGTAACTGAACCTGCTCTGCTGACAGATCCTGACTGTCTCCATGATGAGTGACATCACACTGTTGGGGTTTTTGGGGCTTTTTCATTCCCCATGCAGCCTCAGAGGGAGGAACCCACCAACAGTGTGATGAGACACAAAGCACCTAGGAGGCACCTCTGAGTTTGTCAGACGTGAGGAATCTGATCCAGACAGCCATAAATTTGAATTTAAATGAGAAGTCCCAAAATAGGAGCGGCCTCCGTTTAATTGGAACAAATGGAAGTTGGATGTCTGTCAGAAGTGAACAGGAAAACCTCGGGGACCTGACGGGACGCTGCTCGTTGACCGTTCATAGGCTGCTGCTGTTTGCAGCTCATAGTTCCTGTCAACCTTCTTCCAGGCCACAATTAAATGCCCCCTCCCTTCATCCATGGCTGTTGCCTCCACCCCCTTAAACCCCCTCTGGGGTCCTGAGTGAGGGGCTAAGCCGGGTAACAGAGTAGTCAGATGAGAACAGAGGCAGGAGGAGTCACGTGGGGGGGGCACCTTTGCTGAAGGGGATTAATAATCTGGCATCTTGATTGAACTTCAGCTGCTCTCCTTTGCAAATTGGAGGTGGGGGGGGGGGTGTTCAATGATCCAAAAGACAAAAAGACAGATTTGCAAAGACGATGAGAGCCGAGAAGAGGCAGAGATGGGAGCGGAGAGAGGGAGTGGGAGGAAGAGAGAGCGAGGATAGGAGGCGCAGCGCAATGCAGTGGGGAGGGGGGAGAGAGGGATGTAGAGGCGGGAAGCCCCCACCGCTAGCGCACCAGACAACGCAGGCAGGCACCGAGGGAAGACGGCGGCAGAGGGGGCCCCTGGCATCTCCAGACGCTCTCCGGTGATGGGATGAGGGGCTCAGGAGCACCACGACGGGGGGACGAGAGGGGGGAGCAGGGAGGCGACCCATCCAGAGACGGCCATCGGAAACAAGCAGATCCAAGCCGAGGAGGAGAAAAAACCGAGAAAAGTTTGGGAGACGGAGATGAAAAGAGGCTGAACGTCAAAGTGGAGGTGATGGCAGCGGTGGGAGGAGCTTCATGGAGGAGGAAGGTACCTTCACCTCAAGTTCTGCTCTTCTTCTTCATCCTCTGAGGCTGCGGGACATCATCCATCACCATGTTCTCCGACGGCGGGGAGCAGAAAGGCTTCAAGTCCCCCCACTTCATCCCATGGTTACGCAATACTCTGAAGGGTCATCACAGCAGCGGCGACCTGGGGCTCAACGGCCCGTTCCGGTCCGGTTCAGAAGCCAGGAACCACGTGGTGACGCTCGCTAGAGAAAGCCAAAGGCGTCAGCTTCTTCTCCATCCCGGGAAAAAGTCGGCCACAGAAGGGCGAGCTCCGGTGTAACGGCATGGGGGTGCTGCGGGGGCACCACGTTCACCCAGGCAAGCAGACGGAGGACAACCCCAGGAAGCAGAGCCAGACCAAAGAGCGGGACCTCTAAAGCGTACTGAGCCCCAGCGGTGGACCCGCCAGGCTCTGCAGGACGCCGCTCGGGACAGGACGGTGGCCGTGAGTAGCCACAGCAGCCAGCTGGAGGCCCGCAACAGCGTGAAGGCCTGGAAGTAAGGGCTCTAGTGGGACCCTCCCTTCTAGTGGGACCTCTAGTGGACCTCCTCTAGTGGGACCTCTCTAGTGGGACCTCCTCTAGTGGGACCTCCTCTAGTGGGACCTCCTCCAACGGGACCTCCTCCTCCTCCTGTTGCGGAGGAGTCCATCTGCAGCCTGCCTGTTGCTCTGTGCATGGATGAGCGACAGGCTGACCGCAGCACAAGGGCCACATTCCGGCCACAGAGAGACCTGCTCTCATCCATCTGGCTGAACTCAGACACTCAGGGACCTGCCAGAGCGGGTAGCAGGACTGCAGCCCACCTGCCCATCCACAACCCGCTGAACCAGGACCGTCTGACCTCAAAGAGCCACCTCAGGAAGGTTTCAGGAACCCCCAACGGCCTGTCTTCCCCCTGCTGAAAGTTTCCCAGCAGAACTCTCTGATGCACAGCGACGCTAAGAGGCTCCACGGAAAGCCAGAGCTGTCCTCATCAAGCAGTAGCAAGCACGGATCGAACTGGACGTAAGACGGCATTAACCCAACACTGAGGCGGTGTCGGAGAGGAGGGAAGCCGGCTGCAGAGGGAAGGTGGTGAGAAACCAGATCCAACGAGTGGTGGACAACCTGGAGAAGGTTCTGACGGCTCTGAGGGACGCTCAGGACGAAAAATGAAAGAGGTAACCGTCTTTTTATTCTGAAGGGACAACCAGACTAAAGTATCCCTGTGAACCTTTTCTATCAAAAACAGGAAAAAGGGATGGGGTCTGAAAGACCTTTTATTCATATTTTTCCTAAAGTTTTGTCAACCTTTCGGGTTTGTGCACTTTCAGGTCCAGATCAGAGATCAGATAAATGCTCCAAATGTCCATCAATACCTAACATTGATCACAACGTCAGACGCATGGATGCAGGAATCAAACCCTCTTCCTCCTGTCCTCCACCAGCAGCCGGAAGCTCCCTGCCAGACCTTATGCATTGTACATGAAGTGAATGAAGTAATACTTGGACCATTTGGCTGATGCATTCATGAGCTGCTGGGATGCTAGCCAGACGGCGCCTCTCTCCCCCATCTCCCTGCTTCCAACCCCCTCGTGACAAAGAAACCCAGGCGTGCTGGATAGCATCCAAAGCTTTTTGTAATCCATTTACGTCCGAGCATCTCCTCCTCGGATTCTGCTCATCCAGTCAAAGTCACACGCAAAGCTCAACCGGTGGCTTTGGATGGAGGTCACGAATCCCAACAGCCATCCCTGTGGATGAGGAGCTTTTAGTTTGCAGATATGAAAAACGGATGAGAGTGGAGAAAAAATAGAGATGACAGCTGGACCTCCCAGTGAGGAGAAATGCTGATCAATAAAAGGATGATTTGACATGAGCTCAGGTTCAATATAGGACCAGTTCTAGCAGAAGTAATGAAAACAGCAGCTCAAGCACAACAAGCTTCTGCTGGAGACGCTTGACACAGCTGCAGGAATTCAAACACCTAGCTAAAACAAGTCTAAGGTGAATGACCCGACTTAGCAATTAAGGTCCGCCTGCAGCTCAGAAAGGGCTTAACCCCCTCACAACAGCGCCATTAGCTCTACTTTTTTATCCCCTGAGTCTTGACAAAACAAGCATCTCTAGGAAACACGCTGGTGTTTCCAAAGTACCACCAAATGTCTCTTTTCTAAATAAAAAATATATCCACATCATGAAAACAGAGAATCAGGTCATCCTTTCAGATCTGCATGTTGTTGAACACGAAGACCAAACTCATCCCGCGTGGGACAGGATTTATCTGAGCAGGTGGGGAGCCAGGGTCAAGATTTCAAATCAACATGTGAGACGAAGGCACGTGGCGGGCACGCGTGCCAACCAATTGTGCACTGAGTCTAACCCACACAGGAATCTTAAAATTACTAACTCATTATTTTATCAATATTTAGTATAATGGTGTTCTCGTTTACTACTTGTTATTGGAAAGACCACACAAAAATTAACAGTTTACACAACATGAATGTTGTTTGACACATGCACTGTGAACCAGAAATCTGTGTGTGTGTGTGTGTGTGTGTGTGTGTGTGTGTGTGTGTGTGTGTGTGTGTGAGTGTGTGTGTGTGTGTGTGTGTGTGTGTGTGTGTGTGTGTGTGTGAGGTGTGTGTGTGTGTGTGTGTGTGTGTGTGAGTGTGTGAGTGGAGTGTGTGTGTGTGTGTGTGTGTGTGTGTGTGTGTGTGTGTGTGTGTGTGTGTGTGTGTGTGTGTGTGGTTGGGGTGAAATATGTGGAAGGCAAAAGAAAGAAAGACTCTTGATATTTCTGACACCTTTGTAATTAGTTTGACTGTTGTCAAATTAGACCCACAGGTGGTTGCAAATAGGTGAGATGAACCATTTTTATATTACACATTACAAGCAGAAGAAGTTTTGCACTGAAAAAATACTTTCAACTAATATTTTTCCTAGATGTTCAAATTTTGGGGGTTGGGGCAATTCTGACCACCACATAACAGGAGGGTTAAGGTTAATAGAGAAAATCAGCTGCAGGGACCTTTTTAAGCCCAACACTCTTTTTAAGGCCAACCCCCCTTTTTAAACTAGTGTGACACACCTTTGGAGGACACAGTCCTCTGAAACACGGAGTCCAGCTTTCAGAAAAGCTTCCATCAGGTCTGCACTTCATCGCTCTTGTTACCACAGTTCACCTGAAAGCAGACCTGGTGGGGATTTCGTTGCTGGACCGTGGAAGTGCTGGAGGAGTCCAGATTCAGATCTAAATTTGGATCTCTCCTTCCTACTGCAAACTTTTCACGGATGCTGGGCACAGGAATCTGGTTTTTGGACTTTTCCATTTGACAGGCTTAGGTTGTTCCAATCCTTGCTCTGCTCTACACCTCTCTCAAACTTTTCAGGGATTAATCATTTCAATGCATAAAATAAAAGAAGTATTTTTAAACTTGACATGTTTTTAAGACATTTTATCTGTGAATGAGTGTTCCAGTTTTATGAAGCAGACTTGTTTGATTTAGGGAAATTTGTCTGCTAAGGTCCTAGAATTCTCAGACACATTTATTTTAAAATGTGTCATTTTAGTAGTAGATATATTATAGTCTAGAAATAAGGACAGTTGGACTGTTGTAGCAGCTACAATAGGATATATTATGTATACATTAAAAATATAAAACTGTTTTCAAGCAATACACGTTTATTTTAGGATATTTTATTTCCAAGTATCAGAGCAGAAAACCTAAATATAAGTGTTTTAAATCTTATTTAAGGCCTGAAAGGGCAGGCGTCACTAATTATTAGAAGACATCTAACAAAGACCAAAGCATAATCCCATAATCTGTATTGTTTAACTTGATTTGTGAAGGACATTTTTCCCTCGTTGAATGCTTTTGAAATCTTACTATACGATTTCTTGTTAAGTAGAAATGATTTGCTGCAAAGACAAATCCTTTTCAGATTGTAAAATTCCTAAAATCCAATCATCATTCCGAACATGTGAGGTATTTTGAGCAACTCGTTCAGCAGAATCTTTAAACTGGAATTCAGAATCATTTAAATGAAACATCAAAACTTCTAAAAATGCTAAAAATCTCTGCCAATGAGGTTAGAAAGGATGGATTACCAAGAATTCTCATAAGAAAGAAATACTGAGACCACTCCTTTGAAACCTGTTTTGCTGTTGAAAACTTTATTGATAGGATTAGAAGACTATATTCTAAGATTATAAAACAGTTTTTCTTGAAATAAAGATCATTTTACCTTCTTCAGATTCTGTTTTAGCAGAGATCAGTGGAGCACATTTGCTTTGCTTCTGATGATTTTTGGGTTTTTCTTTTCTCCATCTTCAGTAGTTTGATGTGTTGATATTTGCATTTGTAAAACGTTTGGTTTTTCATACAGACATGACATTCTGGAAATGTTCCATCAGCCACTGAAGTCTAGTTGTTTAGATCAAGGGGAGGCGTCGTTAGCGTGCTGTGGACATATGGAACATGCATGTATAGGAACTGCATGTTGCCTTTTCCTGATCACCCACGTGTGTTCTGTAGGTGGTGCAACAGATCGACTCTCTGACCTCCTCCATCGATCTGAATGAAGAGGAGCAGCAGGGTTGTGGAGGAGACCCCAAGCCCCCCAGCGACAGCAGCTCCGGTTCCAGCTCCACCCATCCGAGGTCTGCTGATGCTGGAAAGCAGCGAGGAGCGGCAGGCTCGAGTGGCGCCGTCAGGAGAGAACATCCCAGCAGGAGCCAGTCTCCAAAGAACCTGCAGACGGGCCGGACGGCCGCTGGGTTTCTGTCGGAGAGCAGCCGGACTCTTCACTTCGCCTCCGGTCCGCTGTTTTCCCCCAAAAAAGCTGGATTGAAGAACTTCTCCACATTAAGTTCTTCAATCCAGCTTCCAAACCTGAACTCCAGCGATCATACTCTGTCTCCCCAGAGGAGCCTACCCGGTCGGCCTCCGACTCCCGGTCTTTCTCCTATAACAGTCAGCCTCCAGCGTCCCCCCAGTCCTGCCTCCCAGCCTCATTCGCCTGGGGCGTCCTCCTCCATCAGGACCAGCCGCGCGTCCCCTCCCTCTCGGCTGTCTCCACAGCCCTGTCCCCCCCCTGCCCTCAGTCCTTCTGTCATCATAGAGACCAAAGTGGGGCCTTGTCAGACCTCACAAAGCGACCTCCCATCTGCCGCCGCGCTCACTCCATCACCGACCCACCCTCAGTCCGCCAGCTGCCCACCCACAGACTCCCACATCCAACCTGTGCCGCTCGCTGAGCAACGAGCGTCCTCGGCGGGCCCTTCTCATCTGTGCCCGGCCACAGAGAAACCACCCACGGCACAAGGTCGTGGAGGTCGTAAGCCTCCGCCGTACCCCCACAACAGGCCCGCAAAGAAAGGGAAGGAGCCCCGCAGCGCCCCCCCTTACCCTGAGAAACGAAGGCTGCTCTCGACCACGGTGTGAGACAAAGCAGCCGAGGGAGGAGGCTGACCGGAAAGAGCCGTGTTGACAGCACCAGCCGCATGTCTGCAGGAGCAGGAGGAGATTTAAGGCTCACCACGTCGAGCTGAGAACACGTTTCCACGGTGACAGGATGCAAATGCAACTCATGGTGAGTGAGAGCCACTTTGTGTTGTTGCTGTTTGTCTGTCATCTATCAGATCTGCTGAGCACACACAGGGCACAGTGGCATCTGTCTGGGGTATCAGGGGTAACAAGAGTCTGTGTGCAGATGCTCCCTGAGCTCTTTAGTGGAGCGGCCCGGGGTAATCAGAGAGCTGGGACACAAACGGAAAGACCCCATCTGGAGGAGGCTGCAAATATGTTAAAGGAGGGACTGCACCTCAGCATCCGGATGTGTGCACTCACCTGCACCGATGGCGGTGCTGTCGATGCAGAAACTGCTGAGAGGACGACGGCTGGATGACGGCTCAGTGATTCAGAAGACTCAAAATCCTCTGAAGGGAAGGGGAGAGATCTGTGACAGATGTGGAAGTTAGCAGAGACTGAATATCCTGATTGAGTTTGACCTGAAAGGCTCAGCGTTTAGTTACACGCAGAGGAGGGGTCGGCCGGGAAGAAGCAGGTTTTTCTATAAAAATACCCCCTCCTTTCCTTCATGACTGACCCGTCCACAATCTCCATCTGTTCACCTCTAAACGCAAAGATTTAAAGGGCTGGTACGTTTGCAGGGAGACCGGGACGCCAGCTGGGCTTGAATAAATAAGGAAGCTACAGAATTGTCAGGGTCGTGAGGCGAACTCCCGCTTCAGTCTGTGTGATGGATGCTGCCCTCAATGGCTTTCCCTTCTCAGGCAGTTAAAAGACTGAAAGAAAAAGGGTTCCTGCTTTAAGCTGTTCATCCAAGGGTTCATTTCAGTTTTATTTGAAAGAAAACACTCAATTCTTAGTCTGAAGACGAGTCACTGAAACACCAGGAAGTGATGTTCTTGGCGCGCTGGATTTCATTCCCATAATGACTCTGATGCTATCGGCAGCACAGAGAGAATATTGAAGAGTCAACCACAGAGGATGAACGAGCAAAAGTAGATCCTCCGCAGGTTCAAACCCCACATGCATGTTCTCCCCGAGGACATGTGGGGCTTCTCCACACTGTCCTCCCCACAGTGTCCTCCCACAGTGTCCTCCCACAGTGTCCTCCCCACAGTGTCCTGCAGAGAAATTCTCTCTTGTGTGCCTGAAATAGAGCAGGGTACCGCGTTACAGATGTCCAGCCATGAACACAGAGGATGATTGGTCAGAATGTCGGCCAATCACGCACAAACCTGATCCCGTCAACGAGCTGAAAGTTTTAGGCTCCAAACAGTGTTTGGAACGTCTCTCCATCCAAGAGGGCCTCAGCAGGTCCTGAAGGGAGATGGGTCATCCTGTGCCCAAAAACATTTGTAATAATCTCCAGATTCAGTTTTATTGCAAAAAAATGAGAAGAAAGTTTGAAAACATTCGTTTTATTAAATGGGCAAATGTTTTCCGTCTTAGAAATGGGTTCATAATGGTGAGAAGCAGGACTGGACTGATTGGTCCAAATCGGTCTAAGTCATCCACTCCTGCCAATCAGGAGTGAGCTCATTGGAAGGCCACACCCCTGCCACTTGAACGTTTTATTGATGCATCCTATTGGTCTATTTATAACTTAAATAACTTCCACTAATGAAAAAAATAAAAACGTGCAAATTGTGCCAATATTTTTGCACAAATGGGAAAAGAAAACTAACAAAAACGGTTTCAGAGTCAGATGACTGATACTTGTTGATTTCTATATACAAGTCTGGGTAATCCAGGTATTTGCTGTTTGGAGCGCCACGGGGGAGGAGTCACTCGGTCCAGTTCTCATTTACAGTCAATGGACTCAAGAGTCAACAGAGGACTTTTTCCCGCCAAACAGGAAGCTACAGTGCCAGCTTTGCTCCAAAGATTTACAAAATAAAGGTTTACCAGAGTTCTACAAGCGACTTATGGATGTTCAAAGGTCCAGAAGAAAGCTGTGGGTCTGCATCAAACCCGGGACTTTAGGTACGAGGACAGTCCAGGACGTGGCTCCACATGATGATAAATCCTTTCACGCCATCTATCCTTGTAAGCCCACAAAGATCAGCACTCCATATATTCCCATATGCGCATTTGGATTTGGTAGATCCGCCCTGCCAAGCTTTTCTCCCCGAAAAATCAAACAAAAGAGGCTCTTTATCCCTTGAATGGCATATTTTAGGACTAAATATGCAGATTGACTACGCTTTCAGAATACATATTGAATTACTCGGATAAAGCTTTTCCAACTGAAACTTCTTTGTTGAAAGTTTTGTTTTAATGGAAGCTGAAATAAGTAATGCATTACTTTAAGTAAGGGGCTTGTTGTGCAAAGACGAGACACCAAAACGCCATCCTGGGTGTTCAGCGTGTGCCGCTCCGACAGCACTCAGAATATTTAATGCCTCTGCTCTCCTTTCATGTTCACCCTTTTGACAATGATATGGGAGGTTCAGTCAGATCCCGACTGATGCAACCAGACAAGAACCGCGTCATACGTGACAACACATCTTTATTGGAACACCCGTGGCATTTCATCAGGAATGGGAAGGCCGGCAGGTGGAGGAAGAAGAGCTCAGAATGAGTGACATGGTGGGCGTTTTCTCCACGTTGATCTGGATCTGGACAAAGCTGTGACAGATGAGAGACGCCGCGCTCAGACCCAAGCCGGTCCACACTGAATAACGGCGCTGCGGGGTCGCATCAGCAAACTCCTGTTGTTGATAGATGAAGCAGCCGTGATCGCCACATCCTGGAGCCGGCGGGAGAGACGAGTAATGAAGAAGTTCAGAAACCTGCTGGGTGTTGTCACTGACCCCCCTCTGTGGCAATAAAAGATGGAAGCAGCGGAGAACCTCGGGAATATCTGCTGTATGGCCTCTTGCATCATCATCTCTGCTCTGAACTCCAGGATTCAGGTTCATGAAACTAGACCGGAGCGAGGAAAACCAACTAAAACAAGTCTGAGCCAACAATGTGGAGCATAAATTCAAACCAACAAAGAGACTGAAGGGCTCAGTGCTGACCCCACATCCACGGTAACATCTAGCAAACAAACAAATAAATGATAAACGTGGAGAAGAGTGAACGGGTCCTTCTCTTCCGTCTTTCTCTGAGGAATCCCGTTCGTGTTTGCATTACGATGCCGAGGATTACAGGAGATGGAACAATGTCTAAACGTGATCGGCTGTCTTTATCCCGAGACGCCGATCCTCCACAGTTTACATTCATGCACATTTCCTCTGATCCCACCCAAAATCATTAAAAAAGCCTCAGAAACAACATTTGATCAAAGCAGAAACTCATTCATTGGACTATTTCCCTCCTTGTTTGTAAAGATATTTTCCAGTCCAAACGGCGTCCAGCCTCGGCCTTCGGTGGTCTCGCTTTCATTGGCTCCTCCTCCCAGAGTTCAGCAAAGGCCTGTGATTGGTGGAAGCAGCGCCTGACTTGTGAGCCGTCACAGCTCGTCACGTTGCGTCCGTCCAACGGCGGTCAGTTTGGAGAGCTGGGCATTGAACCCTCCTTCCTTGTGGGTCACTGGAAGCCATAAGACAGAGAGAGATGGTCACATGGGGGAGAAAGCGCCGGCCGGCCCCTGATGGAACGCCGTTTCCAACACGCCCGTTTTTCTGACCATGGAGGACAAATACAAGAACATTTTCAGAGTATTCCTTTATTCATATTGTTGTGAATCGGGAGCAATTGAAATTGTGACGTAGAAAATAC
>CM074498.1:481373-533873 GCA_037389245.1 Oryzias sinensis | reverse complement strand
GGAAGGGGCAGAAACTTGCCAGGAAGGGGAGAAACGTGTGAGGAAGGGGCAGAAACGTGTGAGGAAGGGGCAGAAACGTGTGAGGAAGGGGCAGAAAAATGTTAGGAAGGGGCAGAAACATATGAGGAAAGGGCAGAAACATATGAGGAAGGGGCAGAAACGTGCGAGGAAGGGGCAGAAACGTACAAGGAAGGGGCAGAAAAATGTGAGGAAGGGGCAGAAAAATGTTAGGAAGGGGCAGAAACTTATGAGGAAGGGGCAGAAACTTATGAGGAAGGGGCAGAAATGTGCCAGGAAGGGGCAGAAACGTACAAGGAAGGGGCAGAAACGTACAAGGAAGGGGCAGAAACATGTGAGGAAGGGGCAGAAACGTGTGAGGAAGGGGCAGAAATGTGCCAGGAAGGGGCAGAAACGTGCCAGGAAGGGGCAGAAACGTACAAGGAAGGGGCAGAAACATGTAAGGAAGGGGCAGAAACGTGTGAGGAAGGGGCAGAAACGTGTGAGGAAGGGGCAGAAACGTGTGAGGAAGGGGCAGAAACGTGTGAGGTGGCATCTCTTTCTTGTGGAAGTGTGGACCAACAAGCTTTGCCTGCAGCGCTTGCCTTGAACCGACACACACAGTGCCATCCTGACAGACTCATCACTCGCAGAGATGTTCAACAAGACTTTGTCTGCATTTCTGAGGTTATTTCACAGACACTCTGCCATAAGAAGCCTTTATCACGGCCCTGACGGAGTGGAAACAGCCAGCAGAGATCCTGTCAGTTTGCATCAGCATGAGAGGCCTTGTGACGAGGGTTGCACCAGCAGACGCCGCTCTTTCGACTCCCACAAAAGTTACGACACAAATGGAAAAGTTCCCTCACTTATGCTAAGTTGTACAGCTTTGGGGATTCACTACACAAACCTATTTACTGAACTTGGGAGGAAGGGAATAACGAGATCTGTCCATCAGAAGTGCATGAAAACTGCATTTGTGCGTCTCAAAAGTGGACGTTAGCCTCCAGAAAACCACTTGAACCAAAACTGAGAACTTCCACACCAGATAAAATGCTGAATTCATACTTACATATGCATTGGCATATTCAATTCTGGTTCCTTTGAGCTCAGCCTTGAACTGAGTGAAAAACAGGTACGACTTCCCCTGAGGCCTGCCACAAAATGAAAAAGACATTTATGAATCCATTTGCATCCAATCATTCCCTCACAAAGTCACGCATGAGCACGTTAGGACCACGCAGAGAGGCGGAGCCTCAGCAGACACGTCTGCCATGATAACAGCAGGTCACCGCCGTGAAGAGGAGCGCCGCCGCAGACTGCTCACACATGTTTGTCCTCAGACATGCAATCACGCCACACACAGCTGCAGCCTCACCTCCACACGGAGCAGGAAAAGAGCGTGTCGTCGTCACTCAGGCCAACACTCATCAGCCATTGCTGCATTGAAAGACAGAAACATTTTTAGCATTTCAGCCACAACATTGAATATAACCAAGATAGGCTTACCTCATTGGTTCCCCCTTGTGACGCGTAGGTGAAGGTGCACTCATAATCCCTCTGAAAACAGACAGACTCTGATTTTTCCCTCTCTTAGTCACTTTTTAAGACAAAAATACATCTATTTTCCAAACACTATTAATGGAAATGCATCATAAGTGTTATAAACCAGGCTAATTGGTTGATTAAAAAACTATCCGTTTGGAGAAAACGTCACTGCCCACACCATGTATGCAGGGCTCACATTTGCCCCAAAGCAGGGCAAATATTTCATGTTTTGACCTAAATGCAGTTTGTTCAATGCACACGTGCAAAGCTTAACCTCTCTCTTCACATTCCAAGTAACCATGGTTTCCAGAAATAATCTGTTTGAATTTGAATGTCTTTCCTAAACTACTAAATGTAATTGTAAAAAAAAAAAAAAAAAATGTAACGATAAGAAAAGTCTAAAACAAGGACAACAAAACAAGATACAGTAATATTTAACCCTTATATTGGGTTTGGGTCAAAATTGACCCATTTTAAGTTTTTTAAAAAGTGGGTCATTTTTATTTGAAGGTAACATTTTTAGGCTTTTTGGAAATCTCAGTTGAGCCAAATGTTTATGTCAAATTGCATTTTCCCTGATGACAATTTCTGATTTTTTAACTAGTCTATAAAAACATTTAGGATTATTGAATAAAGAAAAACATCAGACAAACAAATATTTTTGATAAAGTGTGTACTCTTAGTAACAAACTATACTATAGAATAACTGCAATGTCTTTCCTTTAGAGAAGCCATACAGACCAACTTTAACCCAAATAATCATCTTCTGCAACTGCAGCCTCTGTGCTTTTACTTTTTAGTAAATAAAAATCCCTTGTAGCTGCAAATGAATCCATAAAAGTAAAAGCATTATTATTATTATTATTATTATCATTGGTAATCATTTCAAACCACCACAGTTCCTTGAATAATTCAACCAATCAAAAGAGCCATTGTGGCGTTCAGTCATCGACGTGTCGGCTTTTTACAGGCTGTGACGTCATCATTGTGCGACCACAACTGATCGTACAAGTGTAGTCTTTTGTCAGCACAGTTAAATTTAAAAATGTACTTAAAAAATTAAAAACGTGAGAATTAACAACGACAAAGCACTGCAAATTATTTAAACAGCAATATTTCTCATGGTTTTAATACAGTGAGCAGTAGAAATGAGGCGAAAACACGAACCGGGAAGTGAATTTACAATGAAAGAAAACTGCAGACGATCAATCAATGTTATACCTCAACCAGACGGTTCTACAACTGAGGTGGAATTTATGGCAAACAGTTGAACCAAATAAAAGTGTAAATAAGACAAAGACTCACAACTCCCTCCGTGAAACTGTGTACTACTCCTCCGGGTTTCACATTGAACTCCACTGTCTTGGTCTTCTCAGAAGAAGCATCGGCCGCAACAAACACCGCAATGATCCCGCATAAAAGTAGAAACGCCATGTTATGCACGCTGAAGGGTCCCGGGTTTGCCATCTCTTTCTGTGCTGGGGGAGACAGCTGCAACCGGAGTTAAACAGAGACTGCGTCGACCGGTAATGACGTCACACAGCGCGCAAAACCAAATCGATATATAATTCGCCGCAAGGGGGCGCCACAGCAGCACAAAAAGACCGACAGGTTTGAAAATTCATGTGGAAGTCCCACATGTATGGAGTCCTATACTGTTCATAATTAAATAAATAAATATTTAATTAAATAAATAAATATGGCCTCATGAAAATACACAATCAACCAATAAATCTCTCATAAATATATAAAAAGATCATGAAATTGTGAAAAACCTGCACACTGATTTTATATAAGCCATTATATTATTCAATATATTTCATTTTGCTTTAAAAACCTGTTCATTATTTTAAAACAGCATTTTTAAATATTCACTTTTAATCATGTGGAATATTATTATAATTCTGTCTTTTTTCAGAAGCTCGTATTTCAAAATCAACATTTTCCAAAGTAGCTTTGTTTTTATTTCATGTTGCTGTTTTTCACAATGGCGTATTTATTTCATGAAGAGCTTTTTCAGCAGAATGGGTCTTTATGTCAATCAGTGAAAGTGGGCGGGGTCTAAACGCTCATTGGCTCATCCATGGAAATCGACTCATATTCCTCGAAACCCGCTCAGCGGTGTTCCAGTCAGAGAGATGACATATTTCAGCGATATCTGCACGGCTTTGCTGACATTAGAGATCAAATAGAGACAAATGATCTGTCTACTGCAGAAGATGCAAACATGGACGACTCTGTTTTAGTAGTTTGAGGGTTTGTGTGGACCAAACCACTGAGGAGCTCCGGTCGTCCACGTCTATAAGTCCCCCGTTGAAACACTCCTCATTCTTACGACATTCACTCAGAACTCACGTCGTGCCTTAGAGGCAAATCAAGATGGATACAGAAATCAACATCTCCAGAAAATCTCCCGTAACTTCCCATCGCAGCTCCACCTCTTCTTCACGGCGGAGGATCCTCCTGAAAAACGCCGTACTACGTCGTCGCCCCGGGGGGCTTCCATCCCTGGAATCACAGAGGAGCATCTCCCCGACAGAGCAGAAACACAAGAAGGAAGCATCTCCTGTCCAGCCAAGTGGTGTGGACTCAGCAAACTCTGAGCCCCACATGCCTCCACCTCGCCCCCTATTTGCTCCCACTACCCTGATAGTGGGTGACAGCATCATAAGGCATGTCCGATTTTTCAACGCTGTCACTCGCTGTTTTCCTGGATCTACAGTTCGGGACATTTTGGAAAGACTACCGGCCATACTAAAATCACTTCCAACAACTGTTTTTCGTTTGATAGTGCATGTGGGCTGTAATGACACCTCCCGCCGGGAATCTGAAAAAACCAAAGCGGATTTCATGGACCTGATAATTTTTTTGAAAAACTGTGGAAAGACAGTTCTCATCAGCGGTCCTCTGCCAGGATTATCCCGGAGCACGGAACGCTTCAGCCGTCTACTAGGTATGAACACCTGGCTACAAGCTGCTTGCCTGACACAAAAGTGCTGTTTTATTGACAATTTTAATCTTTTCTGGAACCGCACTTCTTTTTATTGTCTGGATGGAACTCACCCAAACAGGATGGGTAGTTCGATTTTATCAGCAAATATCAGATATGCCGTTCAGACAATACCACGTGACTGACTGTTCTCACAACAAAGCGCTCCCCCAGCTTCTTCTTCTGCTACTAAGGAGCCGCACGGCTGTCTCACCAGCTCCCCCTGTTGCCCAATTACCTCACAGAATCCCAACTGTTGCGCATTTATTTCCCAAAGAAAATCCCCTTTGTTAGTATATAATTGTTCAGCACAATCTCAACCCATATGTAATATAACTGTCTTATATAATAAGAGGATTCATCCACTCAATTCATCTTATAACCAGCTAAAGAACCATTATCCTCTTAAATATAGGAGGTCTAGAAATCCTCATAACATGATCACTATTAATCCTTCGTCAAACCCTGCGTCATATCTGACAAACTTTGGACTTCTGAACATCAGATCCCTGGCTAACAAATCGTTTACTTGCCAGGACTTCATTACTAGCAATAAATTAGATTTTCTAATGCTAACAGAATCCTGGCTTAGGGATGGAGACTGTGTTCCCCTAATAGAATCCTCCCCGCCCAATTTCTCCTTCTTTACCAAACCCAGACCCTCAGGGAGGGGTGGGGGACTTGCCATTCTATACAACAATAATTTTAACTGCACTTCAGCCACTTTTGGTGATTTTAAATCTTTTGAGTCTTTTTATTTTTATATAACTGGTTTGAGTAAAGTTTTATGTATTCTTATTTATAGGCCCCCCAAATCAACCTCTGGTTTTATTGAGGAGTTTGCTGAACTTCTCTCCCTGGTTATGCCAACACATGATAAAGTTATTATTGCTGGAGATTTCAACATCCATGTGTGCTGCTCAGATAATCAACTAGCAAGGGAATTTTTAAACATCATTGATTCTTTTAACCTGGATCGAGCTATCACTGGATCAACCCATATCAAAGGTCATACACTAGACATTATTTTAACATGTGGGATCTCAGTCCCCAATGTGTCTTGTATGGATTTTATCATGTCTGACCATAAGTGCATTTTATTTTCTCCAGAACTAAATGGTAATCCTCCTGAGTCTAAGGCTAATTTCATTTACTCACGTGTCTTCAACTCATCTACTGCAGCAAATTTTGGAAATGTTTTCTCGGCCCCTTTGGTTTTAAATTCTGATGCAAACAGTATTTTATCAAATTTTAACTCAGCAACTACACGCATCCTGGACCAAATTGCCCCTTTCAGGTTGAGAAAAGTCCAAAATAAAAATCTGCCTTGGATGACTGACAGTATTCGCAACTCGAAAAGAATTTGTCGCAGAGCTGAGCGCAAGTGGAAAGCTTCTAAATCATCTGTGGACTTAGAAACCCTGAAAAACCACATGAATAATTTTAACCGTCAAATGAAAAAGGCAAGATCAGACTACTTCTCACAATTAATTAATACCAATAGAAATAATCCCAGGGTACTTTTTAAGGTCATTAATCAGCTAAGTGAAGCTCCACATACTAGCAATTTACCGACTTCCCCAGTAATCTGTGAGCAATTTGCAAATCATTTTATTAACAAAATTTCTAACATTAGGTCTCAGATATCCATTACCAAATCTCTGTCACCTCCTTTTCTGCCAACTCCACCTGCAAGACCCACAGTGGTCTTTGAAGATTTTCAGTCAATCTCCCCCAACACTCTTTCTGAGATTGTTTATAAAATGAAACCATCCCATTGCTCTCTGGACATTATGCCGGTTAGATTTTTTAAAGAAATATATGGATCTGTTAGCTCCCACATACTGTTCTTAATGAACACATCTCTTTCCACTGGCACAGTCCCAGATGATTTTAAGGCTGCTATGATTCAGCCACTATTGAAAAAACCCTCCCTGGACCCAAGTTGCTTTGAGCATTACAGACCAATTTCAAAACTACCTTTTTTGGCTAAGATCCTGGAAAAGCTAGTAGCTGAGCAGGTAATTTCCTTTTTAAATAAAAATAAATTATTTGAGACCCTTCAATCAGGGTTTAAGGCAAACCACAGCACAGAGACTGCCTTGCTGAGAGTAATGAATGACCTTTTAATGGCTGCAGACTCAGGAAAAATATCGATTTTAGTTCTTTTAGATCTCAGTGCAGCATTTGATACAGTGGACCACTCCATTTTATTACAACGTTTAAAATCTTGGGTTGGTTTTTCTGGCACAGTTTTTAACTGGTTTTATTCTTATTTATCGGACAGGTTTTTTAATGTTTTCATTGGCAATTCTTGCTCATCCAAGGTGAAAATGACATGTGGCGTTCCCCAGGGTTCGGTACTGGGACCTCTGCTATTTTCAATTTACATGTTACCACTGGGGGAGATAATACGCCAACATAACCTTAATTTTCATTTTTATGCCGATGATACTCAACTGTACTTATCTTTTAAACCTGGTGACCTTGGTCTTTTAAATAATCTCAATAGCTGCATTGCTGATATTAAAACCTGGATGGCCCAAAATTTTCTGCAGTTGAACATGGACAAAACTGATGTGATTATTTTTGGTTCAGTTGAGGCCCGACATGGTGTGGCTTCGAAATTGGAGTCTCTATCGAACAGTGTTTCTTCAAGCTGCAGAAATCTGGGGGTGATTTTTGATACTGATCTTAATCTGGAGACACATGTTAAATCAGTGGTCAAATCTTGTTTCTGGCAACTACATAGGTTATACAAGATAACCCCCCTCCTATCAAAAAAATGTCTTGAGATGGTGATTCATGCTTTCATTTTTTCCCGTTTGGACTATTGTAATGCACTTTACACATGCCTTTCACAGCAGAGTGTGTATCAACTCCAGTTAGTCCAAAATGCTGCCGCCAGACTCATAACTGGAACCAGAATGAGAGACCACATCACTCCAGTTTTAGCGTCTTTGCACTGGCTCCCAGTCCGTTTTAGAATAGATTTTAAGATTTTATTGATTGCTTTTAAAGCACTCTGTGGTCTGGCCCCTAAATATATAGCCGATCTCCTCACTCCTTACGTACCTGGTCGCAATCTTAGATCTTTGGCAAAAGGCCTTTTAACAATCCCACAATCTAGATTGAAGACCAGGGGAGATAGGGCCTTTGCTGTAAGAGCCCCAACACTCTGGAACAGTCTCCCTGAAGAGATCAGGCTTGCTGGGTCCCTACCAGTATTTAAATCTCTTTTAAAAACTTACCTCTTCAGGTGTGCTTTTAATGATTTTATTGGTTCTTAAATTTAAACATTGTATTTTATTGATTTTATTGATTTTATCGATTTCATTGTTTTCTTGATTTTATTGATTTTACTGATTTATCTATTTTATTGATTCTAACCACTATCACCATCTCATATGTGTGCTGGTTTTATTTCTCCATACTGGAAACTGTTTTTAACACTGATTTTGTCTCATATTAACTGTACAGCACTTTGTAATCTGGATTTCGAAAAGTGCTATATAAATAAAGTTTATTATTATTTATTATTATGTCGGCTCGCAGGAGGTGAGCTGGCGGACCAACAGAGTCAGACCAGGAGCTGCACAAAGCGGAACAAGCCTGCTGAGGCCTCCTGAACCTTATATTTTTCTATTTTCAATGAGACAATGATTATAATCAGGTACTCTGATTTTATTTTGTTTTATTTTTGTGTTTTAAATGTTGAACCTTTCCTGCGATGACGTTTCTGACCGTGGTCGGAAAACGCAGCGGAGATCCGGGAGTGATTGAACAATTCTGCAGCCAGGGTTTACTCCAAGAATCAGGCTCTGCACTTTGGAGGAAATCATTTTTTATTTTTACTTTTCCGGGGGACAGGGCAACAGACCCTTAACTTGCGCTCACACATGCACTCTCGCGCTGCCTGGGCGCTCTGATTTACACGTAATTTAAGACGTTTGACTGCGCTGAGCTGAAGCAGAGACTCTCTGGAGTGATCTCATAAACTCAAACATGGAAACATTGTTATCATGAGAAATTATTAAAAATAAATAAACCTGATCTCTTAACACTCCATGTACATTGTGCATCCATGCATTTTTACTGATAAGCGCAGGCAATCGCTCCATGTGGCTATCAGGCTAAAAACATTAGCTGGTAGCCCCTCCCACACGCGGCATGTTGCGTTCATTTAACTCCAGTTCATAGACGTTTTGTGGAACTCCAACAGCCACCCAGCCTAACTTAGGCCGCTACTAGATGTGAATGAGAAGATGAAAATTGCCGAACCGACCACAAAACCACCTGAATTATGCACACTCGCCCAAAGCCACTTTTATCCGCAAATTTAGAACAAAACTTCCCAATTTCGTGTAACACTGTGGATGTGTTGAAGTGCATACTCCCCCTAGTGTTGAGGAGTGTGCATTGCGCCATCACGTTTGCTGAAGTATCTTGGAGAGATTTATTGGTTGATTGTGTATTTTCATGAGGCCATATTTATTTATTTAATTAAATATTTATTTATTTAATTATGAACAGTATAGGACTCCATACACATGTGGATCTACGGAGAAGTAAAATAAGGATTGTTTTTGATATTCAGATTAGAAATGTCCCCTATAGAGAACACAGTGTGGAGGATACACCATAAAACACCAATATTTAAGAAGAAAAACTTCATATGTTCAATTTAAAAGCAGCGATAAATAACCAAGGGTGGTTCAACATCGTTTTTTAGTTTCTTGCTACAAGAAACTTTCAAAAATAGAATTATTTACAATTGTTAAAATAAAACTAGTTACCGACTATTGGTGTTTTTCAAGCAGTAATATTAAAACTTTTTGAGATTTTTAACCCTGGAGAGCCAAACAGCAAATTTCTTCTTGGATTTTAAAGTTAGTTTTACTTTTTTCTCCCTTTTGTTTGTTTATTCATTTTAGGTAGCAGCAATTACAAAAATCAAAAATAAATGTATATAAATTGATTTTAAAAAAGCAGCGACAGAATCAATTCTCCGGGGTTAAAATTACGCTTAGTTCTCTAAAAATTTCAATAATGCCAAATTAACAGAGTAACATTGTGATAAGACAAAAGAAAACTAAAATATGATTGATAACAATGTTAAGAACAACAGAGACACTTAAATTAAATAAACAAATCTGGTTTTAGTCAAATATTTCAAATGTTTTCAAGCATCTTAGACTGAAAAAAGACTTGTGTCTATCCTTAAGACGGCCTCACCTTGGTTTAGTTTACTTTCTTAACAGTTGTGTTTGCCTTTTAATTGTAAAAAATGAGAAAATTATGAGGAAGAATCAACATTCTTGATCTAAATGTCTTTAATAAACCAATATTTGGAAACTTTCCTGGCAAAGCAGTCATTGGGGAGCTTTTCCACCCAAACATCATGTCGGCTTTCTGTAGCAAATATTGTTCTTCTTCTTTTTTTTTTCAGCAGCATTTGCACAACAGCAGATGGTAACTTTCTCATGTCTGCTCCAGTTTGTCTGTTCTGACCTGTGCACAGCCGTAAAAACAAGCTGTGCGTGAAAACATGTTCCAAAGGAGACGTCCCAACTTTGTCTGACACTCATGTGCAAAGGAGCCCATGTGAGCCTTCTGAGCATGCTCAGACACTCCAGCACGCCTCCAGCACGCCACTCATTCACCTCCTCAAACGGACCACTGAGTCATTTTCCAGGGATAGAGATATGATTCGTTTACAGCAAAAACAACAACAACAACACTGAAATCTTTCCCAAAGAAAAAGCTGCTGAATGGAATAATGTGCAAATTAGAATTTCTTGTCTTTTCCTGAAAGTTGGACTTTTCCCTCTCAGGTCGTCAGAGTAATGACTGGATCAACAAAGAGAAAAATATTGATAGACAAGTCGTTTCCCCACAGCTTACTGAAACATGTCCCACTTATGATTCAGATAAATATTTATGGCAGACGTGAACATCGTCCACGGAGGAGAGAAACAGAAGATTAGTGTCCCCGCATGGTTTCAGTCATGATGTCAACTCTTATTCCAGACTGTGCACACATGCAGGGAGCAGTAAAAACTAACATTTGGTGTTTTTTAACGTGCTTCGGGGTAAAATGGCTGTTTTTATTTGCTTTGACTGTGATGATGTCATTTTGAAGCAGCTTTGTGAGAGAAAATCCTCATTTCAAATGTGTTTTTTCTGCTTTAAAAAAGGAAAACTTAAATTATAAAAATAAATTAATAAAAAAGGAAAACTGTGGGTTCATTCCAGTAAACAGGGGGGTCAAACTCATTTTAACCGAGGGCCACATCAGCATAGTGTCTGTCCTCAAAGGGCCAGATGTAACTTATACATGTAACTAAATGTAATGAAAAATAAATGTAACCAATGTGAAATAACTCATTATTTATTTATTGTAACGTTTTAAATGACAATTCCAGCTGCATAGGACCACATGTTAGCTTGTTACTTTAGCATAAACCCTTTTACATTTGATTCTGTCAGGTTAGGTTATATGGACAGTGTTTAAGTTCTGATGTATAGTTTCCCAATCTGACATTCTCTTAGATATGAATAAATACACACCTTTATTAAACCTCATTTTTTTTAGAAATTAAAAACGTTTATCCTCTCGCGGGCCACATAAAATGACGTGGGGGCCACATTTGACCCCCGGGCCTTGAGTTTGACACATGTGCATTAATCCATCAATCCTGGTAAGTTGTTGACTTTGAATGTCAAATTATGATTAAGAAACAGCAGCTTACACATAACTGAAATAATATCCTCTCTACTATAAAATATGCATTTTGTTGATGAAGAAAATCAGGAAGCTGAACAAAGAGTTTTACTGCATCCTTTACATCTCCTCTGGGAA
The DNA here is from genome assembly GCA_037389245.1 of Oryzias sinensis. NCBI lineage: Eukaryota > Metazoa > Chordata > Actinopteri > Beloniformes > Adrianichthyidae > Oryzias > Oryzias sinensis. The sequence continues at coordinate 522,477 of CM074498.1, read as the reverse complement.
CAAACTGGTGTCTCAGCTGCAGCTGCAGCCTGCCGACTGCGACGCTGCAGCTGCAGCCTGCCGACTGCGACACTGCAGCCTGCCGACTGCGACGCTGCAGCCTGCCGACTGCGACGCTGCAGCCTGCCGACTGCGACGCTGCAGCTACGGCCTGCCGACTGCGACGCTGCAGCTACGGCCCGCCGACTGCAACGCTTCTCGTCTCAGACGGCCGTTCCCATGGCCCGGCCTCACAGACAGCAAACCTCCGTCCTGCAGTCTCTGATGTCAGCAGTTTGCACTTTTCCTGGCCGGCAGTGAATCTGTGGAATTTCTCTCCTCCATTCCATGGATGGGGATTTGCCCATCCGCCCTGCCCTTTAAGCTTAGCACGTGGGCTTGAACTGAGCAGGAAGAATCTGAACTCTAAGGCTGCTTTCTGACCAGAGGAATGTTTTGTGTTGCGTTTAGCCCGTTTCTAGAACACACAGCTTTTGCTGGGTAAACCGGCAGAAGAGACTGTTTTTTATTTAGCTTTAAAGTCCTAATCAATCTCAAAATTCAAAAGGTTCTGCTGTTCTGCCTTTCTTACTCAGAAAGATTGAGGTGTCAGAGGTTTGTCAGCCTAACTGGCTCATTGAGAATGAATTCATGTTTTCTCCACTTTCCTGCAGGGATCCAGGATGCTAAACATTCAGGAAAATCTTTGTGGGGAGGGTTTCATTCTCGTCAAGACTCTGTGAATGGTGGACTCAAAGAGAAGAGACAAAGGAGACGTGAGGCAGAAATTTAAAGGTTTAATAAATAAACTTAAACATGACAAAATCCACTGAATGAAGGAGAAACAAAAAAATGAACTGAAAACAGACTTTTAAGGATCATCAACACAAATCAGGACAGCTGTAGATGATTGACAACCTCAACGTGGTGTGATTGACAGGAAAGCCTTAAATCAAAGCATGACAGGCAGATGAGGGACGAGGACGTCTTCACGGTTCTGCTGCTGTGAGAGACTGAAAACCCAATCGGGTCCTGTCTGCAGATGGGAACTCCAGGGTTTAACACGGTTAAAAATCTATCAAATAAGCCACATCAGAAAAGCTTTCATAAATAGTTTAACTCATCAAAATGCTAATCATTTAAAAGTGGGCATGTTTTTTTAAATGAAAAAAATACAAATCTGCATTATTTTTATTAGACTTCAGCAGCTTTTTTTGGTTGAACCCACACAAAGAATTCTCCATGAGACCGTTCAAACTATAGTCCACTTAAACCAGGAGTGGCTTCACTTTTGACTTGAGGGCCACAAAGACTTCTAAAATTGGACTTGAGGGCCGGACCGGGAGCAGAGGCATGGAGTGTTTTGGAAATTCACCTCATAAGACAAAGAATTAACACGGAGTCTGGATGGAAGCTTTTTTTTAGAGTTTTTATTTCCCAATCTGTGGCTTTAGCTCCCATGGTGGGTCGCTGTCCCTCCAGGTGAAACGTGGAAAAAGGCTGCCTTCATGTGGCGTCGGAACGATCGGAACGATCGGAACGATCGGAACGATTCCCGTCCGACTGGGAAAACAAACCTTGGAACAGCAGCATGAATGCAGAATAACCGTCTGCTCATAAACAAAGGTCCATTTATTCTTTAAGGAGACTCCAGAAGGACACGGCAAATAAAACGATCATCAAGATTATCAGTATCATTTACTCCCGTTTGGGGGCCGGATGACATAGTTTAGGGGGCCGGATGACCTAGTTTAGGGGGCCGGATGACATAGTTTAGGGGGCCGGATGTGGCCCCTGTGCCGTTGTTTGCCCACCCCCGTCTAAAATGAGGAGATTTTTATACAAATGGAGATTTGATCAGCTTTGCTGAGAGCGTAAAGGTTGGTCTGAGAATCAACCAGCTGACCAGGAAGGAGGGGCGCTGTGGTGCAGTGGCTGGACAGCAACAGACCTTTCTGTCCAAACATGGACAACAGCTGAAATCAGGCGACAAGAGCGATGGAGCTCAGAAGCAGACGAGTCGTCTTTGCTGGTGCTCACACAACAATCCTGCAGCGTCTGGCCTGGACGTGGCTGCCGGTGTACGTGATGTCACACCTCACCTCGTTGTTGGAAAAGTCCGACTCCTGGACCAGCTGAGATGGGTTCACTGTCACCTGGAAAACAAGGGGAAACTTCAGCGCCGCATGGTTTGGATGTCGTCAACACAGTCTCTGCATCTCACCTTAAGGACGTAGTTTCCAGGAGGCACGTCGGTGATGTCGATCCACTGACAGTCAATGTTGGCGTGATACGTATCATAGCAACCAGGACCGAGCCCCTGAAAGCAGCACAAACCCATTTCACCGCACGTTTTATGACACAACTGGAGTTCAAACAAAATAAAGACGGGTGGGCTGGTGAGCATGGTCAAACCACAGACTGACTTGGGTGTGGGCGGTGCACGCAAACCGGCGGCGGACTCCTGGGTCACAGGAAGTGTCCTCCAGACAGAAACTGGCTTTGTGCCCCTCAGCGACCTTCTGTCCAGAGGAAACATCCAGCAGGTCATAGTTGCTGAAGGCCTCCATGCTGTGGTAATGCCTAAAGACACAGAAGGGCAGCTTTCCTGCTGATCTTCTTCACTGGAATCATTTAGTGTCACGCTGCAACCTAAAGGCTGTTAACATGTCAACCCTGGAGAATCCACTGGATCACATTTGTTCATTTGTTTGAACGGTCTGGCTGCTTCTGGATTAGATCAGTGGGAATCCCCCCCCCCCATGGCTCTTTCAGTGTTGAGGGCTGCAGACTTTTAAGGGGGCTCTATTTGTCTTTTTGTGCTCTTAAAAGGTGAATTAAAAGGCGTGACTCACTGGTGACAGCTGTGCCATTCCCACTCGTGTCTGGGTTTCTGTGGAAGGAAGTCTGCAGTGCCCTGGTTCTTCACCCGCTGAGGAAACCGCAGCAGAACTCTGTAGTCCAGGTCACTGACGCTGTGATGGTACGCAGACCTGCAATGAGGAAAGCTGCATCACCTCACCACGTCCCCCTCACCACGTCCCCCTCACCCCCCTGACACAGAACTCCCTGTCCAGCTCGCCTCAGATTTAGCTCCTCAGAAACCGTCTATCTGTCATTTCAGAAAGATTTTCCTTTAAGGCGTCCACACGGATCAGAGGAGTCTCAGGCAGCTTCCAGGTTTGTGTCCGTCCTCTCTGTCACTCCGCTGTCACATCCAGGTGGGCGGGCAGGGGGGGCAACACAAATCCTCCATGGAATGCTACATTTCAGCCTGACATACTCTCAGATTTGCTTGTGTCTGCCAACGGCTTTAGTGACTCACTGTGTTATTCCTGGAGCCTGAGGACACAACAGCTGCAAAGCAAAGTTAAGTCAGCAACCCTCATTAAAATCCTAATTTACAGCAAACCTGGAAAGGCAGTTCTCCTCTGCTGCACAGCGAAGCGCATACATCTGCACCCTCTGGATGTAGGAAGCTGCTTGGATGTAGTAGGGGTCTGGAATCAGGTCTGGGAGACCTGCAAGCAGAAAAACCTGTTGATTCATGAGTGCACTGGTTTGACCGATTGGTGAATATAAAGAAGTATTTCAAAATGATCTTAAAGGTTGATCTTCATAATATTAAGATCATATAAAATAGGTTTGACATTTCTATCCTATATTTGAAATGACATGTGGAGAGTTAGTGAAGCCAAACTATCCAAGAATGCTCTATAATTTACCTGAATTAACATACTAGTGTTCAAAATCATCCACCTATACCGGAGGTTAAGGCATCATTGCCCTCGGCCTCACCGTTGTGGAAGAACCTGGTGCCGTACCCGGTTCCTGGAGGGCGCGTGTCCAGCCTGTTCCTGCGGTCTGGTGCGTAAACGTTGTAGAAAACCGAGTTCCTGTGATGGATACTGTGTGGATCTCGTGGATCGCTCGCATCCGCCGTGTCTGTGGCCCTGGGGGGAAGCCGAGTTCCAGCATTGTTGCTGGGCGGTTCTGGAGGAGTATGGTTGGGCTGTGGAGCGACCCTGGCCGGCGGGCGCGCTCCCCGCGCGCTGTGCGCTGTTGGGGCGTCTCCTGAATGGGTCTGATGAGGGACGGAGTCCTCCGCAGACAGGTTGCTCCATACCGAGTTTGAACTGTCGCCTTCGAGGCCACTGAGCTGGCTGCGCTCCGAGTCCCGCGCTCTTTCTTGCGCCGCTTTGGCCTGTTGCGCACCGGCGTCACCTCCTGGTGCGCTCCGGCCTCCCCGCGGGACTCCGCTGCCGGAGAACTCTGGCGTGGCGGTAAAAGCCCCATCACTGCCGTTAAATAGAGCCAGGCGTGTGGAAGTCCGCCCAGAAGCGAGAAGGAACTGACCCGCATCAGAACCAACATCTGACGCTTCCGTTTGGCTGATTGCGCCGCCAGAGCCCACAGGTCTGGTTCTGGTGGACCTGCCCAGAGCTGCAGGGGGCTGGATCTGCTCAGAACCCGGTTTTGTGGTCAGCAGCAGCTGCGTGCGCCTCCTGCTATGTGAGGGCGAGTGGTACCGAGTCCCGGTACTCAGCAAGCTGAACACCCGACCGTTGTTCTCCCACTGAAGCCGGTGCCTCCACGGTCCAAGGCGCGCGCCTGAAAGATGCTGCGCGCCTCCCGAACCCAGCAGAACATGAAGAAGGAGAAGGAGCACAGACCCAGACCTCTCCATGGCAACGCTGTCTGTGAGAGAGCAGCTGCGGAAAGGAGGATTTGGACACTTTGGAAAGCTGGACAAGGAGGCGCGCGTGTCATCATTGGAGGGGGGGCTTGGTCTGGAACGTTTGAGTTAAAAGGCTAACTAGACGGACAGACAGATAGATAGATGTTGTGGTCATTTCCGGCTCTCAAGGCTAAATTTTAAATTAAGTTAACTTTTAATAACCAGTTCCCTTAAAAACAGACTTAAGAAACTATGAAGCAGAGATTTTGCTGTTTTCTGGATTTTTTTTGATTATTAGAACCATTCAAGATTGTTATCATTTGCTGTTAAAGACTAACAAACAGAATCTATTACATGTAAAAGTTGAATCAACAAAGAAATATTCACATTTTACGCCCTTTAGTCTGCAGGCGGTCAGAGGAATTCCTGTGCTTTTCGTTGTATCTCTTTTTCACCACCAGGAGGCAGTAGAGCTCTGCAGGACAAGCCGAGCTATATTCATTGCTTCTTCATTTGCTTTATTAATCTTTAATATTGAGGCATACAAAATCCAGCTATGGTTTTACTCTTCCACGATGGCATTACAAAAATCTAAATAGTTGCTTTTGTGCTGCAGGGGAAAGAAAGCAGACTCCATTGGACCTCTGAGGTCTCACTCATCTGGAATCCTCTAAAGAAAATCATCACCAAGAAAAGGTTCCTGGAGATGATCCAACTCTAAACTTCACCATCATGGGTTAAATAGACAGACCCACCAACCAAGGTGGTACTTTTGAAGTACTTTCTGCCGTGTATGTACTGCACAATTTGTTTATTTTATGAAGTTTCGTTTAATTTAGCAAACATCCAGGAACATAAACACACATTTTTGGGTTCATAATAATCCCCACAGGAATTCTAAACAACCTTAAAGTGACGTTAGACGCTCTGTTATGAGTCCCATTTGTTTACGTTTCAAGGTTACACACTGATATTTTTATCAGTAATAGTAATCCTCAGCAATAAATACTGAGATAAGAGATCAAAGTGTTGATCTGCAGCCTGGATCCTGTGGATGGTTGATTATTGACTTAGAAGGTCAGAGGTCGCCGCCTTTGCCTCTGTTTGGATCTTTCCTGTCCCCAGCAGAGCAGTTTGGCGTGCACACACGCAGTTTGGCGTGCACGCACTCATGCAGCTGAGACGCAGAGGGAACACTTTGACCAGAGGAAGCTGAAGTACATGAAGCCTCTTCTGTCTGAAGAAATAGCTGAAAAAACAATCCAGGATATAAATCCATCCAGCAGTCAGAGTGTAAATTCTAGTGTGGGGGTTAGAAACCCAGCAGGAGTGACTGTGTGGAAAGAATGACATGGATGATCTCCAGCTGAGGAGAAGCAGCTCTCATTCTGAGAAAATAAAATAATGACAATGAATTCCAGCCTGTCAGCATTTACTGAACTTTATAACATCCTTAAACTTTTCAAATGAAGTTTTTTGTCAAGGCAAGGCAAGTTTATTTGTGTAGAACAATTCGTACACAAAGTAATTCAAGGTGCTTCACAAAACAGAAAAATGCATTAAAATCACAATACATCATAGAAATAATCAACGTAAAATTTACTTTAAAAGAAAAGAAAAAATTTGAAAATTGATTTAAAAATAAAGGAAAGAAAGTGCAGATAGGACCTTTCAGTCATATACACGGCTAAACAGAAATGTTTTCAGTCTAGATTTGAACATGAAGACAGAAGAGGCCTGTCTTACGCCTTCAGGGAGGCTGTTCCAGATTTTAGCTGCAGAATATTGAAACGCTGATTCCCCTTGTTTAGTTCTGACTCTGGGAATCAACAGGAGGCCGGCCCCTGAGGTCCTCAGAGTACGAGATGGTTCATATGGCACTAACATGTCAGAGATGGACTTTGGTGCTCGGCCATGGAGAGACTTGGACACAAGCAGAGCTGCTTTGAAGTCTATTCTTTGAGGTACAGGGAGCCAGTGCAGAGACCTGAGCACAGGACTAATGTGATCATACTTCCTGGTTCTGGTCAGGACTCCAGCAGCAGCATTCTGGATGTACTGAAGCTGTTTTACAGCTGGTTTGGAGAGGCCGGTGAGCAGGCCGTTACAGTAGTCTAACCTACTGGAGACAAATGTATGAATAAGTATCTCCAGGTCTGGCTTTGACACTATGTTTTTGATTTTGGCAATGTTTTTCAGATGGTAAAATGCCGCTGATGTTACTGACTTGATATGGCTGTTAAAGTTCAGGTCAGAGTCCATGATTACCCCTAGATTTCTGACTTGATTTGAGGGTTTAAGAGACAGAGAATGAAGGTAGCTGCTGACTCTTTCTCCTTGTTTCTGTGGGCCAAAAACAATAACTTCAGTCTTGTTTGAGTTTAGCTGGAGAAAGTTGTTCTGCATCCAAGCACTGATCTGTTGGAGGCAGTGGCTGAGTGAATCCACCGGCCCATATTCACCTGTTGTCAGTGACACATAGATCTGAGTATCATCTGCATAGTTGTGATAAGATATGTTATTACTGCGTATTAACTGCCCTAGTGGCAGCATGTAGAGGTTGAACAGAAGGGGTCCCAGGATGGATCCCTGGGGCACACCACAAGTCAAGCCCATGTAGTCTGAGACACAACTCCCAATTTCAACAAAATATTTCCTGTCTTCTAGATAAGACTTGAGCCAACTTAGGGCAGATCCAGAGATGACAACCCAGTCTTGGAGTCTGTGCAAAAGGATCCCATGATCAACAGTATCAAAGGCAGCACTCAGGTCTAGCAGGATTAAGACAGAGACTTTGCCATCATCAGTGTTCAGGCGGATGTCGTTGGTTACCTTGATAAGAGCAGTTTCTGTGCTATGATGGGGTCTAAAACCTGACTGGAAAACATCAAATGAATTGTTTAATAAGAGAAAATCAGTGAGCTGTTGGTAGACAACTTTTTCAAGGACTTTTCCTAAAAATGGCAGATTAGAGATAGGTCTGTAATTATTCAGTACAGTGGGATCAAGACCATAAGCAAAGAGCATAAGCAAAATTATTTGGACTCTTTAATAAGAACTTCCTTACTTCTAGTGTTGTGGTTTTGAGAAAAGCTTGGAGAGGTGTAGAGCAAAGAGGCTCAGAGAAAAGCAGGTTTGAAATCATATTTAATGACGTAAAGAAGTTCAGGCATCAGTCCAGGAAAGTGTCCAGACTGGGTTTGTTGTTCTTGTAAATGCTGGAATAAGGCAGCCACTGGTTCAGCGTGTCTGCATGAATCCCAAAGCCAACACCACCGCTGAACCTTTGGAGCCCGACGTGATCGGAAACAAATGTCGGTCATCACGCATGCTGCTGTCATTTTTAGCACCATGACTCTGGCTGCAGCTGACGACCACCTGTCAGGACGCCACTGCGTCCTCATGACCGCCACATGACGGCTGGCGTGAGCTGGAATACCTGTCCAGGTGTCATGTGAGGCAGGCGTGACGAGGCAGCAGCCGGCCTGCAGTCTGTCTGCAGGAGGGAAACCAACAAACCTTTCAGAGTTTAGACGGACTCCAGGGCAAGTTTATTGGTTATTAAAAGACCTTTCAGCGTTTAAATACTATTAAAAAAGGATTTTTGTAATACAATAAACGAAGATTCTTAATAAAATATGTCTCGTATAAATACATAGAAAAATCTCTGAAATTAATTTTTCCTCTTTCAAACATCCATAAACTGCTTTGTAAGAAAATATTTTGTTATGCAGCTAAGAATTTTACTTTACCATCATTTAAGGAAATGAAACTTTAAAAACATCAACAGATGCATTTATTTGTAGTCCCAATAGGGCTGCACGACATGAGGAAAACTCGCCATATTAGAGATTAATATTGCGATAACAATATAATTTGTGGTGTATAAAAAAATAGAAAAATGCCAAAAACATCATTCCCATTTCATTGAAACAGTTTAAAATTGTCCTCCAAATGACCCTCATTGACATAGGTGACAAACATAATAGGCCTCCATCTGATTGGTCAAAGCATAAAGGGATTTATTTGATTCGTTAAATGCGTCAAGCTGACATAAGATTGTTTTGACACATTTTGGGTTTGCGATTTCTTGCGATATTCGCAGTCTTTTGCGATATGCCTATTGCAGAGCTGGATATAAATTTGATAAAAAGATAAATTTGCGGTATATTGTGCAGGCCTAAGTCCCAATATATTAGGAAATATTTAAATGGCAAAAATTATATTTAGCAATTTCAGGGTCTTTAGAAATCATTCATCTTCTAATCCAGTTGTCCCTTTCGGGGTCACGGGGCTGCTGGAGCCTATCCGGCCACTTGTGGGCGAAGGCGGGACGCCCTGGACGGGTCGCCAGTGCTGAACTGAAATTCAAACATTTTGTAAATTATTTTTTAGTTCCCAATTTGTTTTTTTAGGATGCAGAAAAACTACATATCCCCCCCCCCCTAGTTTCCAATGGTCATGAAATGCAGTCTGCCGTAAACAGGATTTAGTTTGTTTGGCTCCTATTTAAAGGATTTCATCGTTTTAAAAAGCTCACAACAGTTTCATAATAATCCTAATCCTCTTGAATAAAATGTTGAACCAACTTCTCAATAACAGACAAACACTGAACAGTTTTGCACTTGTTTGCAAAAAATTTATTTGCGTTTGGATCCAAACGGTCCGATAAAAGTCAGACAAATATGGAAATGAGAACAAATGTTTTGAAATAAAAAAACCGAACAGTAGATAAAAACATAAGTTAACATTTTCAAAATTCTTCCTAAAAAGAACAAAAAGATTCTATTTACAAGTCCTGTACAGAAGAAGGTCCCATTCCTCCTGCTGAGAAACAAACAGGGAGTCCGGTTAGAGCTCCGCTCATTTAGGGAGTCTTTATCCGGATTCAGTCCAGACCCACCTATAAACGGTTGAGCAGGTTGTTCTGAATATCTTCGTAGACCTGGTTGTAGAGGTCCTCTTTGGACTTCAGACCATCCAGATACTCTGCAAACAAAGTGATCCATTTACAGAAAACAGGGACATCAACAGTTCCTTCCTGAAAGTTTGCAGATGTCCCATTTTTGACTTTTAGTCAGGAACCTCAACGCCACAAACGGATCAGAAACGCATTTCCAGGCGTGAAGAAGTCTGACGTACCGATGTTTAAGCCGCTTTCCTCCATCTGCCGTCTGTGTTTCTGGTACATGGGCCACACGTGACCATCAAACAGGCCGGGGGGGTCTGGGACGGTGTACTGCCTCGTACTGAGGACCACAATTGACACAAAGTTGGGTCATTAGATTATCAGGAGAAGTGACGTCAGTCAATAAAGCGTGGCTCACCTTCTCCTCCTCTTGCAGTCCTCGTAGGGGATGCTGATGTAGTAGCACTTGTCAAAGGCCTCCAGCAGGGGCCTGGCAGGAGGGGGGGGGCAGATGGTCACATGACTGTAATTACACAACTGTTCATGCTGCTCTTATCTGCAGCGCTGCAGAGCGTCTGCTAGAACAGAGAGTACAGTCGCTGCAGACACTGTCTTATCTACGACTGCAGGACCGGCTGCAGTCTGCGGGGGGGGGTTCAGTCACTAACCAGTGCCAAGCATGTGAAGTTAGCACGTGGCTTGGCAGCTGTCCGCAGACCCTTTAATCACGGTTTCTTAATAACGCATCGCGCTGCATTTGACACAGGAGAGGCGACTCACGCGTAGTTGTACAGCAGAAAGCCCTCCACAATCAGGATGTGGACCTGCTCCTCGCTGCTCGCCACGGCCGGCACCGGGGACAGGACGACCCCATGCGAGCGCGCAAACTTCACCGGGTTCTCCATCCAGCCCTTTATGGTGTTGGTCATGGCTTCCATATCCAACGCTGTGATCACTGAGGAGCAAACAGGGAGATAAGAACAACAGGAGTAAAGAGCGGAGCCGTGAATGATGGCGTGTTTGGAAGCCAAATGGCGTGCAGGCTGCTGGTTATTGAATGAATGAGGTAAACACAGAGTCACCAGCAGTCCTCCGTGAAATCTTACCATCCCATTGTTTAAATCCATCCTCCCCGACTTGTATGTGATCGGGTTTCTGAAATAACAGTGACCAATAAAACATTGCTGCAACCTAACAGCTATAAACAGACGTCACTCGCTAGCTTGAGTTAATAGTCCAAAACAATGACTTTTAAAAGGGAGGAATAAAGGCAGAAATGAGAATGCAGGAAAATACGGGAGTTATGTTAACATAATGATTAAGGAGCAGACGACTTAAAGATGTGAAAACCAAAATAAAGGTTAGAAAACACAGTGTGAGGGACATGGGATGCTAATGTCCTTTTAGCCCAAAGCACAAATGAGGGAAAACTGCCCAGCAACAACTAAACACAATGGAGAAAGCAGGAACTTCACAAAACAAACCTTGAAAAAGTCATCCTGGTGAACAACACAGCAGTTTGGCAAAGTCTTGATCAGTTTGTTAGTCAAGGTGGTTTTACCACCATTTGTGACACTGAAAGAAAAGAACATTAAATGATGAAGTTAGCTTAATGCAACACTTTAATGTTTATGGCTTAACAATAAAATGGAGCTATATGCTTTCCAGTGTGTACAATTGATTTTTCTTCCTAATAAGTAAAAACCGCATAAATCAAGTTTAAAACATGACTTTATTGGGTCACAGATGAGATTCAAAACGCTAAGGATAAGAAATATATCCTAAAAAGGGTCAGATTTATGGTAACAACATAAAAAAACGCTTTGTTTTGTTTTCAAAATGATTCTCCCTCCATTTTTAACCCGAGTCACGCGGCGATTTTCGAAAGTCCCGCTCGATTTATGACAACAAACAGACCGGAAGTGACAGCGAAGAAAGGCGGGCGGCTGCTGACTTTAAAAAGTTAACGCGGACTACTGACTAAATTATAATAACAATTTAGAGTCGTTTGGGTTCACATAAAATCAACGTTGGTTGATTTATTAGAGTACAAAAACACAATGTTGCAACACAATAATATATGACAAGATCCACAGTGGGGCTGTTCAACGGTTTAGTGTTTCTCTCAGTCTCAAGTCGAGTTATTCACACAAAAAAAGATTTAAATAAAACAAAACAAACTTACCCGCCAATTCCTATAATGTACTTCATCGCTTCTTTATCTGTTTCTTTCACCAAGAAAACAAAAACTATCGAAGAAAAATCCCCAAAACTTTAACGTCCTCCGAGAATAAACTAGTCTTCGCTTTGTTTTAACTCTCACGAGGGTCAACTCGCTTTATATTAGCTGATGTGTGACGTCACGATCACGCACAGAAGGGGCGTTCTCGTGATCGGACATGGTCCTGTTCATTTTCCGCTCGTGCGACGTGCCTCTTTGCGACAGCCAATCAGATTCGGCACAGTTCCGGTCTTCAGCCAATCACAGCCCACACATGTTTCCATGCTCTCCAGCAGCTGCTGCGCTCTGTTCCCGGTTCCACCTGACGGTTCAGTTTAACGCCTCCTCACCGCTGAGGAAACGACTTATGGAAAACTACCTTTGATGGTAGCGCACTGAGACATTGAAGCGGTACACAGAAATACCTTTATACCATGAATATAACAGCTTACTGTAATCCTGTTGATAAAAATTAAGTAGCATAACTAGAATGGACAGTATCTCAGAATTACACGTAATCATATTTCATGACAGTACAGCTCAAGTAGTAGGAGCAGTAGTTTTAGTAAGATGGTATAGCAGTACTACAAAGACTTCTACTTGCTTTTAAGTAATATCTGATTTCTGGTTTAACAGAAAAACATCAAATTAAATGAGAATTTCTTTTTGTAAAGAGACTTTAATAAAACTTCTGAATAACTAAATAAAAGAAAACACATTTTCTTCCCGCTCATTAACAACTGCTAAACCTTTATTGATATAAATGACATCAAAACAGAGCTGCTTGATATTTTTAAACTCTCTGGTCCACAACATCTCAGGTTCTTAATTGACAATGCGAGACAGTCTATTTCATTTGTCAGGTAACCACAAATAAAAGCAGCAGCATTGTTTTTTACATAAAAATGCAATCAGCAAATGATGTGTGTCCCAAATGCCTCCACATCATCTATGTTGATGTTGGCTGCAGGTTGGTGCTTTATGCTGAATTACAACTTGTCTAAGTTTATACTGTATGTCAATACTATTATCATGTATTCCTGGAAGAAAGTACTGTATCCACCTTGCAAAGATGTGCTCTAATAAAAATATTAAAAGTGCAGTAAACTAACCTCCAAGAACTTAACTCTTTTAAAAAACTTAAAATGGCCTTTTGGAAAAAATGACAGCATGTTGAGCTGTCAGCTGATCATTCATTATGACTTTGTTTGTCTTACAAATACTGACTGTTCAGTAAAACGTGTTTAGTGAATGTAATCGAAGCATCTTTGTGAGGCAGCCGAAGGTCTGACGAAGCTTCTTAACTGGGAAACAAGTTCATATGTGAGGCATAAAGATGTGGCCGACCGGGGCTTTTTGACCCAAATATTCCTGGTGTTTTACATTAACAGATAAAGTTTCATTCATTTTTTTATTCAAAGCGTTACGTTCTAAATCCAGTTGTTGTGACTCAACTTCTTGACGTCACCTGGATAAATGAGAACCAACACAAAGCATTACCCAGAATGCTGCTGATTTTATTGTCACTATTTATCTTTTATTGTTTCTTATTTTGCCTCTCTTTGTTTCGCTGTGATGATTATTTTTTTCATATGCTACTGTCTGCACCTCCAGGGGAATTGCCCCTCGGGGGTAAATAAAGTTGATTGAATTGACTTGACAGGGTCCACAAAATCCTTAATACATATTAAATAAACCCTTGTATAAAAAGTGTTTTCATAATAAATTACAGTTGTAATTGTTTGTCTTATCTGCTTTGTTTTAGGTGAAACAAAGGAAATATGCAGACAAGCTATGAACAAAATTAGAATTTAGCTGTCAAAGAAAAGTTTCATTTAGTTGCACTATTCCTGTATAATTTATGGCAAGTAGCATTTGACTTTAGGATTCAAACACATTTAATTCACTTGTTTTTGTACAGGATATGCCATTCCATGTGATTTTACTCAAAGTTGAATTAAAGTCACAACAACATATTCATTTGTAGTAGATGAGCATGTTTTTGTGTTTGGGTTCAACAGGCAGAATCAGCAATAATCAAGAGAAAGGAATAATGGCAGAGACATTTATTGATTCATATTTATCCACTAATGACAGATGTAAAACAAGCAGATGAACCCCTGCAGGAGACAGATAGGGAGTGTAGAGTGTTTAGCATTAAAAATGTAGTGCTTTTCAGAAATGGAAATGAAAATATTTTATTTTGGGAAGTGCATATTATTCTGTCTTGTGTAAAAATTGCGTAAAACATCAACAAGTAAAGTAAAAAAGAACAAAGTAAAACTTCCGACAATGATAAATTACATTTGAAGACATTTCTAAGTTCCATTAGGGTTCATCAGGCTGTCAGTGAAACAAAACCAACTTTTTGTTAGTGCAGAGTGTGAGTTAAACAGTGAAATTTGTGATAAAGAGGAGAAAAATAGTTTTTTGACATGGATGGAAGCTGGAATATGCACAGGAATTTCCACAAGCAGCCCAAACCTTAACAAAGGACAGGAATCAACAAGCAGCTTCTGAACACAAACGATGACCTTCTGTCCTGAAAACTCCCAAATGTTGGATTTGAACCAAAATGTCCAAATCCATGAAAGTAAAGCAGGTGAGAGATTCTTCCTGCTGCATGTGGAACAGATGCAAACAAAAGCTTGGAATTGCAAAGGTTTGTTTCTCTGGTTACAGAACTGCTGGATTATAAGATGTAATGTTTCTTTGCTGTCTTACGTTTCATCATGTAAATTTGTTTTTTTGTATTCACATCCTACGAGAAACAAAATATTAGCAGCTGTTTTATTCCACAGCAAACGTCAGTTTATGTGGCAGTAATACACAAAATAAAGAAGTATTGCTGACATTAAGTGTTTTTCTCACAGGTTTTCTGGGTCAAAATGCAAAGATGTAATAAAATAAAAAAGGCACATTATAGCAAAACATTCACAGAGCAGACATTCAGAACCTTTATGAACAAAAGCCTAGAAGACATCATAAAATGGCATTTATGAAAGAAAAAACAACTTGCATGGTAAACCTCTTCCATATAAAACAAGTTAGGCTAAAACTAATGGTTGATCTTTTGTGCTTTGGAACACGTCAATTTTTGGGCCACCATCTTTAAAATCAAGGGGAAAAAGTGCAACCTTTGTAATTTGATGTTAAGGACGTAAAAAAGACGATTTCATACAAAGAGCTCAGTAGTAGTTCAGGTTATGCCTCCCATCAGGACCTGAAGGACTGAAGTGAGCAGCGGTTTTCAGCAAAGACGGCTCTGATTGCACGATTCTACATTTCTAACGTTGGCATGAAGCCTCTTCAGCAGAGAAGGAGACAGAATGGATGCAGTGGAAGCACAGTCCTCCAGCTGGATGTCGATAGTGTTTGGAAATGTTAAATGGCGTTCTTGCATCCTGGAGAAACACACAAAAACAGTCTTTTTTGGATAACAGTGTGAGTTTCTGCTAAATGTAAAAAAGCTTCAAGCGATTTAACTTGATGGGGCGATTAACTTCAGGCTGGCAGAGATGTTCAGAATGTGTAAGAAAGGAGCAAACTCCAGCCTCGTCCTGCACCTGAGAGCCGTCAGAGTCAGGAATAGGTTGATGAGGGGTCAGAGGTCAGGCGTGATGTTACGTGCAGAACGTGTTCGCCGCAGAGGCTGCAGGGGGGGGGGGGGGTGTTGGCGGGGCTGGTCTTTTCTGTGCCCGTCACGTGGATCTGTTTGTTCTTTCAGAAAGCAACTAATGTGTTGGAAGAAACGGCGACAAAGGAGGAGAACAGGCTGGAGCAGCGTTTTGGCTGACGGCCCTGCAGAAAGCCAGCGGCGTCATGATCAGAGCAGAGCCCCTCGTCCCGAGGAGGTTAGTGGAGTTTGAAGCTCCGCCAATTCAGCGGTTTGGTTGGTAACCCAGATGGGACGTGGGATGGCTGTGGGGAAACGGCCAGTGCTAAAGAAAGTCTAAGGAGACGCCAAACACAAGCAGCTGATGGAAAGAAGAAACATCCACATGAAAACAAAGACGCTTTCTGCTTAGATTCCTTTCAGAAAAGGTGTCTTCAGTTTCTGTCAACTCTAATCAATACTCTGAGTCCACCATAACAAGGCCGTTACTATATTACCAATCAATATTGTCTGACAGGGCAAAGTGACCGTGTTGGTGTCTACTACTAGTCAATAAACGAGGGGCGTTTGCCCTACTTAGAAGACTATAGACGACCAGTGAAGGAAGGCGCCCAAAAGAGAAGAAATAAATAACTAAAAGCATGGAAAACAAATGTTAACAAAGCATTGCAATAAGCAGAAATACTTTGGTGATCTAACTCTGAATTTATGAAGAGTAAATGCTGTAAAGAAAAGATCTGAACATTTAAAGCTTTTTGAGTTTTTAAAGATATGTCCCTCTAGACCTGACGGTACAACTCATTATTTAACCTTTTTGCTATTGTTCTATTTTATTTCTATGTTATAGTTTTAATGCTATGCTTTTATCGTGATGATGCTTTTCGGCTTAGGTCTCCTCAACTCAAACTGACCTCCTGGTAAAATAAAGGTCAGATTTAAAACAATCATGTTTTAATTTTGAAGTATATCTGGGAGTAGATGAATATTTTCCCAGTACTTGATAGCAAATGAGTGTCATTTAATGTTCAAGCAGAGATGAATCTGGTAGTAGTGTAATGTGGTTCTGAGGAACATAGTGCTGCACAGATGGAAAAAAACACAAAACTTACCTTCATTTTCAAAGAAAACGGCAGCTCCACTCATAAGCCTTGATCTACAATCACTGACTTTGGCCTGCAAAACAAGAAGACACACATGTTGAACCTTTAAAATAGGAAAAAGCTAAAACCCCCCCAAAATGCTTTATTTTATGAACTGACACCATATTCCGCCTGATACCTCTCAGACTTTTTGACGGCTTCCTGTTGCGCCGACTGCTTCTGCTGACGCTGCTCCTGCTCCATCCTTCAGTCACAGCAGACACACAACATTACAACATTAAAACAAGGACATTTCTGCTTATCACAGCTGTAATGCGTGTTCTTTTTAAAATCACCTTTCTCTTTGCGCTTTCATTCGCTCCTCATCAAATCTAAACATAAGACATACTGCTGTCAGTTCATGTTGTGGGAATTTGCAGTAAAAATGAGGATTTGATTGGATTTGAATAGCATTAGAATAGTTTGTAATAGAATCTGATGAGCAGACAGTTCTGAGCATCAGGAACCTGTCTCTGTCTCCATCTGGTGGTCACAGATACTCACTGCACCACACATTCCGGGACGTGGACGTGCTCCATGGGGACGAGCGCTGCCAGTTCATCCAGACTGTGGACGTACTGGATTTTATTCATGAACTTCACACTGAGGAGGACAGCAGGGAAACGATAGCAGCGGAAGCAACACTCCAATGTGAGTTTATGAATTTTAAAGCCAAATCCAACCAGGAAACAAAGCAGGAAAGCAAAACGGATATTTTCAATGACGTCACAAAAGTCTCTGCACCCCTTCAGAAAACTCATATGAATGCAATTTGATATTTTAAAATAGAGACAGAGTCAAAAGCAGGCTTTTGACTTTTCTAAAGAAAAGTCAAAAGCCAATTTTCCATCAAAGCAACAGTTCCCCCCCTTATTCTTGAAAACCTGATTATTCTCAAACTTGATTGTTTGCTTCAAATCATTCATTGGATTTTCTCACTTTGATCTTTCTTTGGAACGCTTTCTGACTTGTTTTTACTAATAGTTGTGTATCCATCCACGTCTGCATTGGCCCCCCCTGACCTCGGTCATTCGGGTCACTGAGGTCACTGGCATCTGGGGAGGGGCTTATATAAGACAGATTGAAACACTCTGTCTGAACAATTTTTGTCTTTAATTTTCAAACTTTGGCATTAAAATAGTCATTTTTGTTCTAATACCTTCCTTTGATTTTGTTTTTAAAACTAAATAAAGTAAAAACTCCTTCCGTGCAGACGCGGCTCGTTTACTGTGTGAAGACTCTGCAGGTCTTCTTCAACACTTTGTGACACAATGATTCCATGTTGCGTCTTAAACCAAATAGTTTTAATCGTTACCGCAAACATTTCTGATGACCTTCCAGAAATACAGACAAACCACTGTGCAGCACATTCAGGCTGCTGTGCGAAATATCAACTGAGCTTCAAAAGAGTGTCTGCATCTCATGGGGGGGCCATGGGGGGGCAATGACGCAGACAGAGGAGTAGAGGTGGGCTTGCTGGAACGTCAGATAAGCCATGTTTCCTCACACCCAGCTTCTTCTCTTAACCCAGAATGTCAGCACTGGGCCTGGTAGCTTTAAGGTTTGGTTCATTTATAAATATGTTCTCAGTTTCTGCCAGTGACTCCAGTTTGAAAGCACGATGGTTACCTGATGAAAGGTCTGGAAATAGCCAGGACCGTGCGGATGAACCATGTGGGATGAGCGATAACCAAAGACTTCAGGTTCTTCCTCAATCTGCACAAAAGCAATAATAACAGCTTCTCATTTTCAGTACAAAGCCCATTTTTCTTACTGTTTTCATCTCAAATTGTCCCTTTTTTACCTTCTGTCAATCATTTGGTAGCACTTCTTCAGCCAGCTGATCCCAGGCATCTTATTTCGAGGAGTGGCGCCGTTCATGTAGATGATCAGGTAATCTTCGGCCACGAGCATCTCAAGGCTGCTCACCACGTATCTGAGGACAGAAGAGTCACTTTTCCTGAGATTTAAAATTAGGACAGAAGATCGATGTCAAAGTGCCAACGTTAGATGGGAAAACGTACAGGAAGAGGTTTTCCATGATGTAGTGATAGTCTGGACAGCTGCTGTCAGGCAGGTAGCAGGCAGAGAACACAATGATAGCATTTAGGCCTTCTCCATAGTAACCTGAAGAGAGAGGCAGTAAGACGGCGGGTTCCTCAAATGCTGGCTGACCTGCTGCAGGGCTTTCCTGACTGAGACTGACCTCCGTGTGTGATGACGCGGAGGTAGGGTCTTATGACCTGCATGTCGATACGATGCTCCTGCTCCCCGATGATCACGGTTCTCCACAGCCGCCCGCTGTTTGCATTTCCATCGCCGTCTGCCTCCGCAGACCCGCCGCAGGGACCTGCTTTAGCCGAGGCCACCGGGGCGTCATCTGGACGAGGAGCAAGCACTCTGCATTTCATGACCAAAGTCTTTGGCTGACGTGAAAACACGTCATCTGGAAGACCCTTAAATGTGACCTTTTGGACACCAATGATGCCGTTTCACTTCTTTAATCTGATGTCTAAGTTGAGTATTTGAATCTGTTTTCAGGAAACAGAGACTAGCTGTGCTGGGATGTAAAATTTTACGATTTTCTGTTTGAGAGTGCGTGGGTGTGTGATTGTGGACTTTCTACCCTGTGACAGACTGGCGACCTGTCTGGTGACCTGTCCAGGGCATCCCCTGCCTACGCCCAAGTAGCCGGGATAGGCTCCAGCAGCCCCGTGACCCCGAAAGGGACAAAGCGGTACAGACAATGAAAATGAAAATGTTTTTTTTATGCAATTCTGCACGAAGAAAAAAACAGAATTAGAGACAGTTAGTTTTCTTCATTGCAGACGGTATAAAGTTTCTGTATATGGATTTGTCAGATATTCTACTTTCTAGTATTATTTATTGACTGTGGATGAAAATGTGTTACTTTCTGTTTTATTAGAATTTTCCTAAATTGATATCTGGAAAATAGTTTTTTATGAGGTGTGGATTGATATTAACAGTTGAAAACTGAACATAATCCTAAAACATTCTAGTTCTTTTAGTTCTTAATAGACAGATTACTCAGCATTGGACTTTCAGAACATGCAGTTTTATGGTTATTAAACCATCTAAATAACAAAACTCAGTGTATGAAAAATGAGGATTCTTGTTCAGAATTAGTCATCACCCAAAAAGGGGGGTGCCGCAGGGTTCAGCTTTGGGACCCCTTATATTTATCCTCTATTAATGACTTAGGTCAAAAAGTCTCTGAAGCTCACTTGCACTTTTATGCTGATGACAGGGTTATTTGGACCGTATTCAGGTCATTGAAAGCTTACAGAAAGCTTTCGTTGCTGTCCAGAACTCAGTCCTTCAGCTTAGTGCTGAGAACTTTAAACTAATGTTGTTTTCCAATAAAACTTCCCTCGTCATATTCCAGTCACTGCAATCAGTTGTACAAGTATCTTGATGTACTAATTGACAACTCTGTCACTTTGAAAACCTTTTAAAGAAGCAGAAGCTTATGTTGAGTATCTCTTATCAAAATAAGTTGTTTCTCTTATAAAGTAAAAAAAACATCTTGTAAATGCGACTTTTTTATAATCTCTGCTAGATTATGGTGATCTTCTTTATGAATGCCTCTTCAATTCAATTCAGTTTTATTTCTTTAGCCCTAATTCACAGCAACAGGCGTCTCCATGGGCTTCGTATCGGTAATTGAAAAGTTAAACATAAAATCAAAAGGATCATGAATACATAGAGTTCATTAGGAAAATACTAATATGAACTAACAAACTGACTAAACTAAACTGGACATCTCTGCCCTTTGACCCTCTTCACGGTTCATGAATGGGAACTGTACACTAGTGGGACAGCCTTCTCTTTCCACTGGGAGGCCGTGCCAGTGGTCCATTTTTTTAAGAAATCTTTGTCTGAATTACTGCCTCTACACATTAATGGAAGCTTCACACCCGCCAATCAAACCCCTCAGTTGCTGCTTACTGTCCCATTTGCAGCACCGATTTTAAGGAAAAAACTGTTTGTACTTGCAGCTCTCATGGAAACTAACCAAACATCATTAAGTGTCTTGTAGGTCAAGTTAAAAAACAGAGAATTTGTTTCTCCTCATCACCAACTTCACTATTTTTATGTTTAAATATTTTCATTTTTTTATGTTAAGTTGAAATGTTTTCATTTGAATGATTTTCTGTTGCAGTGTTCTAATGTGGATATCCTTATAAAATAAATTCTAAAAGGAATAAGGATAGCAGCTAGAGATTTCTCTGACTCTGCTCACCTTCCCACTCCAGGTCGTTGCCGTTGGTGATGAACTCCAGCGAGTCCGTTTCATCTGGCGTATCAATGTCGTCCACATTGATGTCCAAGTCATCTGGGGTGTCCAGGAAGTCATCTGACAGCAGAGAGCCTTCACTTTGGTCCAAGGACAAGTTCATCTCCGGGGCCACCAGCGTGCGTCGCTTGCGGTGACTTGAGGACACGCCTCCTCCAGGTGGAGTCACGTGCAGGGAGCCGGGAGGAGCTGCAGGGAGACACCAGGAGGAGCTGCTTTAGCTCATGCAATGTGGGAGCAGAAGGTTGTGTTTGAGGACAGTTGGAGACCTACAGACTCTGTTGTCTGTGAGTCCACAAGAGGGATCCATGTCTCCGTACTCAGGTAGAGGTCTGGAAAGAAAGACAACCCACAGGTGAGTCACCAGGTGTGTGCAGGTCTAAAGCTGTGGCCTCATTTTGAGGAACCTGGGGGACACGACGGTTTTACACTAAAGATACAAATGTGAATGAGACGGATGGAAGTGGTTTTTAATCTCCTCCTTTGGTGGAGAGGAGGAGCAGAGATTTAGTAATAGGTAATATGATTTAGACCAAGAAGGCTGGACTAGGGGGAGGAGGGGAAATGAAAAGAATTAAAAACAGGTCCATCTGCAGAAACAGTGAACTGAACAGCATCTTTGTTTTCCTTGAAATTTGATGCTTTGGGAATTTTATTAAAAAACAAAACAAATGTCTTTGTTCTTAACCTGTCACATATATTATTATCAGTATTATTATCAGTATTATTATCAGTATTATTATCAGTATATTTGTCAAAACAATAAAAACATTCCTGCAGACAATACTTTGAACAGAGACTGCAGTGCAGCGCTGTGTAGCAGACTGTCTTTCACTGTAAATAACAGCCAGACATAACTATTTTGTGTGACTATAGACTGAAAACATCTGTGCGGGTTGACTCAACTCCCCAGGGCTGAAGGCTGCTGGAAGACTTTCTTTTTTAAAAGCAGCTCCTTCTCCTGCATTGTGAAACTTTGACAAATATCAAAGAGGATCTGTTTTGAATCATTTCATCTGCAGACTGGAAACATCTTACCTCCTTTTTAGATCCCAGGGCTGCTTCACTGAGTGACGATGCAAAGTCCTCCTGTAACCCGACTAACCTCCTGCTCTCGTTCTGCTAAGTCATTCCTCTTCATCAGAGCGTCCTTTTCTGTTTTGCTGCCGTCTCTGTCTGCGTTTAGGCTAAGGGTTCCACCATTTTCCTGAATGGTGGTGTTGATGGGAGACTGCTGATGCATCACATGACGCAGGCTGAGCTGCACCTGCTCCCTGGCTTCCTGCCTCCTCATTTGATGAGGAAGACGAGGGAGGAAGGACCCCAGGTTGGGTGATCATCCCCCTCACTTCCCTTTTTTCTCCACAAAGCTTTCCATCTCACTGACTGCACACTGTTTACCCAGAAGATGTCTATTATTATAGCAAAATGCCAGCAAAGATCTGCAGTTTGCTTTGTCCTCTAGTTTTAGAGCCGTGACTCTTCATCAGCTTTCATAATGCCAGATACATTTTTGAGGTCAACCTGATCTAAAGAAATTACAAATTAAACAAAAATAATATGTTTGCTGACTAAGAATTAGGTATTGTCACATCCAAGATATAAGCCTGTCTAAGCACAACATATTCACGGTAAACATCCAGAGACAAATGCCATATTGTTGGTTCAAAACATGCAACTCCACAGAAACGGACAAATACATTTTCAGATCATTTAGGAGACAGAAAGACGGAGACAAGAAAGTCAAACCTGGGGAAGTCTTCATCCTGCCACTCGTCCTTCACTTCCATGTTCTCCATTCGCAGAGTGGCCTCCGTGGTGCCCATCTGTGGGCCTGGGGGGCAGAAAAACTTTTGATAAGCATTTACAGGAGGAACGGGCAGCAGTGGCAAACAGGTAACCGTGTGGCGACACAGCTGGGACACAGCAAAAATGAAGAGTCATCACTGAGAGGAGATCTAAACCAAATAATCTGCTCTTTGATTCTTATTTAAAGGGTGAAATGACCAAAAGTCAGGTGGTCTTCAGCTTCCTGCTCTGGGGAGTCCGTGTGACAGGCGTGTGACTTATCACGACCAAGCTCATTTTCTGGGCTCCGTTTTTCTCCAAGTCAAGTAATACTAAAAACAATCCCAGAGTGGAATTCCAGGGGGCGGTGTAGAGATTGACATTCCAGATTAATCCTCCTTCACTGCACTGTAATCCTGCCACACTGCAACCCGTGTGATCTTCATTCGTACTGATGGTCCGAGTCACAACAGAGAAAGTTCCGTTTAAAAGTCTGTGTTCACCCAAAAGAAGAAGAAAAACAACTGAAAAAGCTCATTCTGGAAAAGGGAAAAGCAAAGAGAGTGTGGGAATAATCTGGATTACAGTTATGGTCTTTTTACCTATATGTGTTTCATAACTCTGACTGCAGCAGCGAAGTAAACACTATAAGTGTTCAAAGAGTCATTCTTAAAGTTCAATGAGATTGATCACTGCAAAGCTCAGTTTAATATTAACATATTTACTCTGAGGGAAGTGGAAACTTATCATTTGTGTTTTTAAATGTGTCTTTTTATCCTCGTTTGGGGACCTTGAGTTCCGAGAAAGACGCCAAACAAAACCATCATCGTTATTAATTTTTACAGTTATGGTTGTAAGTCTGGATGATATTCCCATCTCCAACCAAATAAACAAAATATGTGCATGTCTGTGTTAATGCCTTAAGTGATCATGCATCCTGCTCTGACTACCAGAAGTTTCTATCCGCTCTGCCTTTTGACAGATAAAAAAACATCCTTTGAATAAAATGGTCTGGGACATTTATTCAGCTGTAAAATATAGAAACCCAAACAAACAATCTCTTAAAGTGACACAGAATGGCTGCAGCGTAAACATGCACAAAAGGCACAGACACAAACCAGGATCTGCTTGCATTTCTCAATGACTTACAATGCTTTCAAGCACCTACAGAACAATCTGCACCGTTAGAAAATATCTCATTTTTTCTCTTAAATCAAAGATGTGCTGCACCTCTCCAAGCCATTAAAACAGCTCCACAACCTTTCTAGGTCACCTCAAGTAGGACGACCACTGGAGATTTTGCATGCTAATGGACAGGGATGGAGAACGGCGTACAAAGCCAAGGATGTAAAGTCAGCTTCTATACTCACGTGAGCAACACCAGATCCCCTCAGATTCAGTCTCTGAGGCGTGCCTGCGTAATCGTGTCTCTCCTCTGCAGTCTCAGATGCAAGGATTTGACGGAAGAAAGTCCCAATCCCCCACATCCACGCTCAAACCAGTGTGAATTCCCTCCTCTTTCTCTTTTATGAATCCGTGCACACACTCAAATATGCTCATGCACAGACACAGCGTCCTCAGTGTCAGCAGCTTAGCCAGCCGCAGGTGTTTGAAGACAGGAGGAACCTCTGTTCTGGCGTCCCCCTCCCCTCCTCTGGCCACGGCCACCTTTGGTGTGGGAAAGAATTTCAGTGAAGACAGTCTGCCTCTCAAAATCTTCTTCCAACAACCAGGACACAAAATCCCTTGATGAGGAATGCATCTGCTCTGGCAGTCATCTCCCGTCTATTCCCCTTCATAATCTGGATCCATACATCCTTTTCCCCTTACACTGAGATCATTTTCTGGATCCAAAACTAAAAGCAGAAATAGTGCATATTCCTGCAAGCAACTTGAGAAAAATGAGCGTTAGTCTGTGAGTCGGTTCAAGCCTGTGGGTAATCCTGTTGCTGTATTCAGTGGACGTTTATGTGGCTGCTGTTTCCTGGCAACAGCATCTATCTCCATCAGAGCCCCTGTGCTCCCTCTCTGTCTCTTTGCCCTTGGCTCTTCCATACCACCATCTCCAGTTTGAATTATTCAATCACTTGACTTGCATTCAGCCAATAGAATCTAACATATGTTGCAGTGGCAATGCTCCAAAATGAACCCATGTATATGCAGATTTTTATATGTAGACACTCCTTTAAATTCTTCACGATTTCATATGGATATTAGGTAAATAAAACAAAAATGTTAAAAAGAAAAATTAAATACGTCAAATAAAAAAAGGTAAAACAGATTCTCTATCTAACACATTATTATTATTATTATTATTATTATTATTATTATTATTATTATTATTATTATTATTATTATTATTATTATTATTATTATTATTATTATTTATTATCATTATTATCTTCCCTGGAGAGTTTCTCTTTAAATTCAAGTCAGACCACGTAAACATTTAGCGCATAAGACGGGGGAGCATTTTCAGAGGCTACGCCGTTTGCTTAACTTCTTTCGCTCAAACCAACCTGGCTCAATGGATGATAAAAATGACAAACATGATATATAGAAAACTACATTACACTGAATATTTTTTAAATGATTAAATACTATTTAAAGCATTAAAGTAAAAATTATGGGAACACTTTTTCACCTTTGCGGTCACCAAAAACCAGTGCTATGATTGGGTGAAACGGCGGAGGGAGATCTCTTGAGGCCGAGAGTCGCTGCTTCGTTGCTTGCCTCCAGTACGACGCTGTACCGGGATGCTAAAATGGCTGCAAGCAACTATTTTGGCTTCACACATGGTGCCGGTCCACAGTACAAATTTTTCATTCACGTGATGTACGTTGTTGTCATTGTGTGTGTTGAACCACAGGTACATGTTTTTGTGATGTGCGGGCAGAGACATGGTAACTTTGGGGGTTTTACGTGTCGTTAGAGCGTTAGCAGTGGCGGCTGGTCCGGCAGTGCGGCTAGCCTGACCCACTGGTTTGAGCGGTGGGCTAGCATTAGCTCAGACTTTCCGGGCCGACCTCCCAGGCGAGATGAGAGAAATAACCCGAGTGGTCCTCCGTGGAGGAGTGACAGCAAGTGTCTGGGGACTGCCTGGACGCGCCGGGTCGCAGCGCTAAACAAACGGACACTTTTGTGAGGATTAGCGGGCTCGTGAAGGTAAAAGAGTTGGTGCGCGCGCGGGGTGAGATTTTTGGCCGGCGTTCGTTTCGGATAAGGGACAGTCCCCGTTTAGCCAAGGCTGATCTACTGAGTTTACATTTAAAACATTTGTTTGTGTCACTGAAAAGCTTATTTACATTGCATAAAAAGAGTGACTCCATGTTTGGGTATTTTGGATGTTAGACTTTTTAAATATGATTTGTAATCTCAGATGTGTTTGTTTTGTGGTTAACCTTTCAACGCAGGTAGATTTGAATAAATTGAACTTTATTGTTCATGTAAATGTTCACAGTTTACAGTCCCCTTCCTCATTACTTTGTCCTGCTCTCTGATAAAAGTTTCATGTTGTCTTTCTGGTGAAATGAAAGATGGTTTTAAATTAAACGGCTGCAGTGAAATGGAAATTATGCTATAATTTCTATTTGTTCATGTATCATAAGTTATATCGTCATAACAATATTGTTCACTAATGTCGCAAAGTTTTCCTCATGTCGTGCAGCCCTAATTATGTACATATATTGTACATATATTAGTTTTATTGTAGTTTTTCTTATTTGATTGCTTGTATTAAAAATTCTAATATGTAGAAGTAAAGAAAACAAAAAGACATATTCTTTTAAAGTGCTGTTTGTATGTAACTTGAAAAAGTTACTTTTTCTATAGAATTTTCAGGTTTTGTTTAGAAATATTCAGGATGGAAGGTTGACCTGGGGAGTATTCAGAAGCATGTCTAAACTCCTGACTTTAACCTGAACTCTGGCTGAAATCCTCCTGAACTTGCTTACTCTGAGTATGTCGGTACCAACAGACCAGATATAAGTTAGCGTAATTACGCTCCACTTGGTAATCCAGGGTTGATGCACAGCAGGTAAAGACATTCCCCCAAAAAACATTTTGTTTGTGTCCCACGTGCTATAGCCTTATTGGAAACTAATTGCAATGTATTTATTTTCAATACATCATTGTAAGCTTCACTTTTCCTGCTTGTTCTCCCTTTCTCCTCAAAAAGTCACGGCGTCGTGGAGCTTTCTTGTGTGTTGTAGTTTACATCTGCAGGACTCCTGTTCATGCTGTTTGTGTGATTGACGATGCTCAATCTCTTTTTTCTTCTTCTTTTAAACCAAACAAATTAAAAATGAGAAAAATATTAGGATTAAATGCACAGAAGCTGCAAATAGGAAACGGTTCCAGGAAATGACCGGAGAACTTGATGCTAAACATTTATGGTCACTGATTAGCGGTTTTGTCCTTCAGGTCCAACAGAACGGCTGAATTTTCAACGAGCCGCTGGCTGCCGTCAGCAGAGCCTCCTGTCTGATGTGTTGTGATTGTGTCAGACAGTCGTGTAGAAGTGGATCCATAAAGCAATAGTTATTAACTAATAGTAATGGCGATGCTGTCCGCATGTGTTGTGTTTTTGTGTGTTCTTCCACAGCACTCTTGTGACCTGAAGGTGCCGTTTAATTTTAGCTTTGTCCTTGTGTTCCTGGAGCTGACAGCGTGAGATACTGATAGCTCAGCCGTTTAGGCCTCATTCCTGGTTGGGTTTCAAGTTGAAACAAGCCTTTGTTGTCTCCATTTCAAAACTCTTGCCTTATTTTTGGCATTGAGACAACTTCTCCCATTGTTACTGTAAATGTCTTGTAGCTCCATCCAGGGTTTTTGGTTTTCCTGCATCTGCGTTTAGATTTACGGGAAAATCAGCCTTTTGCTGCCGTGCTTTTGGATCCTGTACATCAGTGTTTTTCAACCTTTTTGGAGCCAAGGCACACTTTATCCCTGACAAAAGTCCCGCGGAAGCCCGGCATCCAAAAATTAAAAAAGGAGAAACTCTGTAGTCTGTATTGATGGACAGTCCCTCCATGATCTCACGTTCATTTCTGTGATAATTACAGCAGAAAAAGCTGGAAGCTGCAGCTGTTTTTTCTAAATGTTGTAATAAAAGTTATGTTAGTTTTCAGTAATAATTTTCAACTAAATTATTTGACATTTTACCCTAGTTGTTTTTCCCTTCAGTTTATTAACATGTTATTTGATGTAACCTCACAAAAAAACTAAAATATTCTTCCTAAAAAGTGATTTATTTTATATTTATTTTTATGTTGGTGCAAAGACAACTGTAATTTTGAACAATTGTAAATCACAAAGAACTACATTATATTTATGTTTTCTTATGTTTTATTAATTTTTCTGTTGTTTTAATCAAAAATGAAGTCTTTGGGAAAAAAAGTTTTATTTTTTTAGATGATTAAATTGTTTGATTTAGTTTTAATTGTGTCTGTTTCACCTTAATCCTGTTTCTTAAATGTTATTACCTCTTCTTCAGTTTAACATCTAAAATAATCCAGACGTTCTTAGAAAAGTGTTTCAGTCAGAAAGATGACTTGGACCAAATTCTGGGATGTTTGGCTGTTAAACACAAACATGAGAGAACTAAACTGTTGATAACACAGTATCTGATTTCATCAGGAGATTTAAAAGCTGGTTGAGAGTGTCGTTGGCGTTCAGGCGTTTAACAGGAAACTCATTGCTGAGGCGCTGTCATTTAACCCAATGCATCTATGGGGAAATATGGTGATGTCAGACAGACTCTCTTCTCTGAGCTTCATTGTTTGTTCTCTTGTTCCACGGTCTGACACCGGATTCTGTGGAAAGCTACACCACGTAAAGACGAGCTTTAGCTGGTATCAGAACAAGGAAGTGAAGACTTTAGCCACTTCTGATTGGTCAGACTGATGACATGTGATTAAGCCTCCAAGAATGATTGGTGGAGACAGTTGAAGGGGCGGGACTTTTCCTAAAACAGAGCTGAAGCTAAATCGCGGTACCGTCATTCTTATTAAAATGTCTTTAGTAGAATTATTTTAATAGAAGTATTTTATGATCTTTCATATTCCTAACTACTCAGAGTTTTATCCAGATTGTTGGATGAACACAGAGCTGAAATCCTGGAATGGAAATGTTTTAGATCAGTTCATTTCCGCGGCACACTGGTGGAAAAACACTGGTGTACATGGTTGATTTTTGTTCTTGTCATTCTGTGATTTTTCAGAAGAAAATGAGAAATTGTCATATTTAATTTTGAATGTAGCGATGCTGCATTAGTTTAATGTTAATTGATGAGCTCTTTTGTCTTTGGTGTGGAGAGTAAAGTGTGTCATAGATCACTAAATTTTTGTTTTGAGAAATGCCACTTATTCCTGAAGATTCTCTTCCAAGTGTCCGTTAGTGTTCCTTCATCCTGTTTCGTCTGGAGTGAAGACCACTTGTTGTTCTGGGATTATTTCAGATTAATTCAGAACATTTCCAAATCATAGAATGAAAAATATGCAAATATTCAAGCATTTCAAGCCAATCCAAGCAAACATGTTTTTCGGTCAAAAGTACACCACGTTCCATCTCTTTGCATTTCAAAGTGTGGCTTACTTAAAGCTAAATTATGGTTAAACTTGTTGTTGATAAATCAAATCATTCTTTCTGTTTCCTATCCTTGGCTAAAATTGAGTAATCTGGGTATTTGTTATTATTTTGAAGAAGGTTATTTGAAGGTGATTTAATGCATTTTTCACCTTTTAAAATAGAAAATACCTCCAAAAACCTTTCTTTTCTTGTCTTTCACGCCCTTGCTCTGCAGTGCCAGCCTCCCCCTTCCTACTCCTCCCTCCAGCCACCTACAGCGATCAGCAGGCCTCAGCCGTGCCCCATGTAGTGACGGCGTCCTACTCTCCAGCTTCAGTTCAAGCTGCTCGGCCTGTTGCCTCGTCTCCTTACCCCACCTACCAGAGCCAGCAGGCGCCCCCCGACTTCACCTACAGGCAGCCAGATCCGCTCAGCGACCACCACGCCACAGGCGTACCAGGTATTATTCTCAGGACGTTGAGTCTCATTATGCTTCTTTCCCGTTGAAAATGTCCTTTCTTGACCTGATTGCAGCCGTCCTGGGTTCTTCTGTCTTACTGCTCTTTTGAGGGGGAGTTTCATCCCCGACACGTCCTCATAAACTCCCCAAAACTTGCATCTCAAAAGGAATTCTGGGATATCCAAAAATACCTTTTACAGTTGCTGTTGAAAGTCAACGGTTTATCATTGTGGCAAAGTATATAATTTGGTGATTTTCATACATTAAATCACAAGACGCCAGGTCAAGCATACAACCACAACGGACGTTTAGTTGACCTTAGGCGGAAAAAAACAATTTGATTTATGATGCGGAGCAGCCAGAATGTGGGCGTGGTTAACAAGCAATCCTAAATTTACTTATGTAGATTCTTTTAAAAAAGGACATGAGGGCAGTTCAACGGGCGAGTGGCGCTCGGCCAGTGAAACGTTCAACATGGGGCGGGGCGTGTAGAGGCGCTCAGCCAGTGGGGGAAGTTAAACAGGGGCAGGGGTGTGTAGCAACTGCTCAGCCAGTGGGGGCAGTTCAACAGGGGGCGGGGCATGTAGCGCTCAGCCAGTGAGAGGCGATTCCAACAGGGTAGGCGTGTGGGAGCGCTCAGCCAGTGGGAAGTTAAACAGGGGCAGGGGTGTGTAGCAACTGCTCAGCCAGTGGGGGCAGTTCAACAGGGGCCGGGGCCAAACGAAGTATCTCACTGCTTAACTGTTTCAGAAGATCGTTTAGTGGCATCAACTTGTCAGACCTGCAGCTTCATCTTTCATTTGGTCCATTTCATGTTTTTTTTTTTTTTTAGTTCTTTAAAAAGTTTCTGAAGTAGTCGTCTGCTTCAGCATGAGCAGAAATGATGCTTTTCTATAAATGCCTGCAGGAAAACTACAACTATGGACGTCCTGCTGCCGTGACAACCTATGACAACAAACAGTACTACCAGACCAGCATAGCCTCAGCTCAGAGGGCACACACTGAGAATTACTAGCAGAGCGGTGAGTCGCCTCATTCTCCTCTTCTGAGCACGCTCTGGAACACGACCTTAGCACCTCCTCATCCCAGATGAAGATCTCAGCATCTTCAGGATGAGAGGAGCCTGCTCTTTATTCCTGTACAATGACATAACATACAATAACATGAGCGCGTGCAGCAGCTGTTTTTTGAGGTTGTACTCTGTTTGTAAAATGAGCAGCTAGTCATCACAAATCATGGCAAAAGTCGGTGCTTGAGTTTGTTTGATTGCCCTAAAACTTTTCTCAACTTGTGTCACCATTCCCCCCTGAAGGAGTAAAGAGTGCTTACAGCCCCGCCTCCTCAACTATTTATAACCAGCCTCCTCCAACCCAGAGGCAGGTGACCGCCCTAAAGCCGCTGGTTCCCTCCAGCTCTGTCTCCACCACTTACAACATCTATCCCGTGGCCACCAGTGTCCAGCAGCTTCCGGCGCCCATTTCCTCCTACACCCTCGGCTCCACCTTTAGCTCCTCGGCTGCTGCCACTTCCTACTCTGGTGAGATCTCACATCTTCCAGTTTCCAGACGTGGAATTTCAACCAATTCTGAGAACCTTCTACCTAAGGAAATATTGCTGAAAGGGAATTTACTCACTAGGGTTGTGCCGATGGACGATATCATCATCCATCGTGATGGGTGACTGACATCCCGATGGAGACACACCATCGTGATGCCACGCCCCCGCCACGTTGCGAGTCCACACCATAAGCCGCGGTTACATGTACAAAATATCTTGATGGGATCAATGGTCGGATTAGAATCCAACCGTGTTCATGGGCCCAGAAAAATGTTTTCAGAATATAAAAACGTTCACTAAGGTCACACTTTCCGTTGGAATAAATCATCGGGTATGAGTCATAAGTTGGGAAATAAAATAAAAAAGTTAAATAACGAATAGCAGTTAAATTAAAAACGAAAACTGTAAAAATAGCCCCCCCCCGACGATGTCATCGTCCATCCCGATGGTTAACAGCAAACATCGTCAACGGCCAATTTAGGGGACATCACCCAACCCTATTACTCACTGATCTGTTCTTTTCTCTCCTTTTGCTCAAACAATTATATCCACAAAAGAGTAAAAATTATGCATGATTATCTTAATTTCTTTACTCTGGTTCTATCCGTTAGTGAGGAAGCGGCGTGTACGCTCAACATCCTTTTTAATAAATAGATTTTTTAGTAAAAGAGCAAAGTTAAAACGGCTGCAGTTCAACACAAGTAAGGGATAAAGCCTGACCCGGCGTCCTCACAGAGGCAAACGTTCATAGAGCTTTCAAAGTGCTGCTTTTCTTTTGCAGAGCGGGTCAGAGCTGGGGCATAAAGTGTTTCTGCCCCAGCTCTGACCCGCTCTGCAGAAGCACTCAGCAGCACAGCTCTCTTCTGACCACTTCACATTTGCCCCATATTTTGCAGCCTTTCTTTTCTTACCACCGTCCTAGTGTCTGGTTCTTCTCCCTCAGGCCTAAACTACTCCAGTTATGATTCGGCCGGCTACACCTCTGCATCCACCCCCTCGTATTACCAGCCGGCCCAGCAGACTCTGCCCCAGGGTCCCCCGCCGCAGTCGCAGCAGCCTCAGCCGTCCGTCCAGCAGCCGCCCAAGCAGCTGACCAGCTCCTCCTGGAGCAACTCGGGGAGCAACATGGTGACGGCTCCAGCTGGAAATGCCTACAAGAAGCCGGCGTTTCATCAGAACAAGCTGCAGAGACCTAAAGGGCCCCCCAAGCAGTCGCAGCTGCATTACTGTGACATCTGCAAGATCAGCTGTGCTGGACCGCAGGTTTGCCTTTTCCAGATCATGTGATTCATTCAGACAAGTGCATGCTCACCCTCCCAGTTCATTTTCATTTTGCTTGATCAAGACGTACCGGGAGCACAATGAAGGCCAGAAGCATAAGAAGAAGGAGGCGGCGCTGAAGGCGGGGGCCCAGTCTGGGGCCAGCAATGGGCCCAGAGGCGTTCAGACTCAGTTACGCTGCGAGCTGTGCGACGTGTCCTGCACTGGCGTGGACGCCTATGCCGCCCACATCCGTGGAGCCAAGCACCAGAAGGTCGGCACAGCTCCAGCGTTGGGCCCATTTGTGTGCCGTGATTGACATTTCAAACTTAAGCTGCTCAGTGTTCAACAAGAAATGAGGAACAAAGAATTCTCCTTCATGGTCACCTTCTCTCCTTGTCACTCATGGAAAGGTGGTGAAACTTCACACAAAGCTCGGCAAGCCTATCCCATCATCGGAGCCGGTTCTGGTGAATTCTGCTCCCATCCTGGCTTCCTCGTCGGCGGGGAAACCTCCAGCATGTCCCGCCTCCTCGTCGCCCTCGACCGCTGCAGCGCCTGCTGCTAAACTCAAGCAGACGGCTGGAAACCCCCCCGCCAAAGCCATCCTGCCGGTGAAGAAGCCAGCTTTTAGCAAGATGTCTGCCGCCGGTGAGCTCAGCCATTCATAGACCCTCACACTATTGTTTCAAATGAAAAGCGTCCCAGATGTTATCTGTCCTCCAGAACTGCTTTTCACATCTAACGCACAAATATTCAGTGAAAAAATACTTTTCCATACGTTTCCTTAGTCTTAACTTTGAAAGAAAAATCTCAGGTTCTCAGTGGATTAAGCTTCACATTTTGTCCCCTATTCTCCTCTCCACTTGGTTTTTAAACTCTTTCTTTTTAACATCCATTCATCTCAGCGACTGACTTAACCTAAAAAACATCTCAAAGCTACTTTTCTTCTACGGCGTAAAGAAAAGCCAAATGTGCGGCACTGAGACTGTCACTGAGTTGCTCCTCCAGACTGAACTGGTCAAAAACAGAAGCAGATGAAGCTTCTGAACCTTTGCTTTCTACTGTTGTTTCTGAAGGATTTCTTTTTTTCAATTGCAGTTAATGCAATAAAAAAAATCACAGATTCACAAACTCGTAACAGAAATGATGAAATCCATAGATAAAAAACCCCAAATAAACCGAGACACACTTAAGTGACATTTTGCTTAATTAAACAGTGATCATTGACTAAAGTCAAGTAGAGTTTGATTTATTGCTTGAAAAGGAGCTGGAAGAAGTGAGTTTATATAATCCCACTTTACTGAGGTCATCATTTGACAGTTTGACAGTTTTTATAATCTGGTTCTGATCCAATAGATTCTTTTCAAGTAACAAAATGATTATCTTCAGAAAATATTAATTCATGATTTCAGTAAACAGTAACCGATATGTAATAATCACTGATTATCATTAGAACACATGATCACAATAAACCAGTGATACACATTGCAGATCAAGTAAAGAAAATCAATAGTTATTGATTGTAATTAAAAGAGCTTTGATTATTTCACCACAAGGATTGTAAAATATAATTATATCCTCCAAAATAAATGGTCTTCATCCTGAAAGTAAACAAAAAGCCTCCAAACACTAAAGTTTTCATATCTTTGCTGTCAAAACTGAATTTTTATTGACTAAAGGTGATTATTGTCCTTTGAGCCCAACTGATTATGCAACTAAATATGTTTTTTGTTTTCTATTCTACATTAGATAACACAGAATTTTCTTCCTTATTTGCTAAATAGCTGAATCATATGATTTATATTAAATGTCTTCAGCACATTTCAGTTATTGATCTATTCATTTACTATGTGATTTAAAAAAAACAATTTTTAGGTTTTAAAACTGTACAAAGAGTGAATTATTATTATATGGATAAAAAAAACTAACAAAAACCAAAAATATTTAGCTAAAAAACAAAAAAGCCTTAAAAAGAAAAGATTGACATTGATCCATTTTTAAAATTGGATTCCAATAATTTATAGAAAAACCATTATTGATGAAGCCTTTTCACTAAAATAATGAACTTTAAGCCCGTAAAGTACAACAATAATTTACTAATTCAGAAAATGAACATGCTAGAAATTAGATATAGTGACACTTTGACTCTAAAAATGTATTTCTACGATAATTTGACGGCTATCAAAGTTCTTGTACATTCAGAAAATTCTTCAGAAGATCATGTAAAGATGATCTGCTTCACAGCTCACAAGCCGGTCGGCGCCCCAGCGGTGACATCAGCGGCAGAGGAGCCGGTTCTGCCCCCTGTCCCGAAGCTGAAGCCACAGAGCGAAGACGAGGGAGGAGACAAAGCTGGAGGCCAGGGGGACATCCAGCCTGTTGGACACGACTATGTGGAAGAGGTGGGGAAGCTGCAGCAAAGCCCCCCAACATGATCACACGCCTCCTTTCCAGCGTCCAGAAGCACGTGATGTTGTTGTCATCATTTAAGCGTTCTGGAATCAAAAACCTCCTTCAATTATAGTGGCTTTGGTGGGAGACAATCCAGTTCTAAATGTCACATTTTTGCCTTTTTCTGATGTTGGAACTTGGGCAGACTAGACGAAAGGACAAAAACTTCAGCGAGGAATTCCAAAAGGCCTTACCACAAAGGGGGGGGGCTAAGGGCAGGGATGTCCATGTCTTTGTCAGTTTGTCAGTTCAATTTAGTATTTTCCTATTGAATTCTATGTATTTATGATCCTTTTGGTTTTATGTTTAACTTTTTTAATTACAGATAGACGACTGATGTTGTGAATTTGGACATATAAATAAAATTGAAATTGAAATCATCATCAGGATTTTCAAAATAAAAGGAAAACTATAGCTTAAAGGTTATTTGATGTTTTTTCATACATAATCAAAGTAAAGAACAAAATCCAGAAGCTAGAACAAGTGTCGACGTGACATGATGGCGGGGAGCAGAGCCTCCCCCCTTGGTGTTGATCAGAACTCTGTCTTTCAGGTTCGTAACGATGATGGAAAAGTCATTCGGTTCCACTGCAAACTATGCGAGTGCAGCTTCAATGACCCGAACGCTAAAGACATGCACCTGAAAGGCAGGAGGCACCGGCTGCAGTACAAGGTAAGTCTTTAGCCACAGCTGCCCCTAAAGGTGGATAAAGGGCAAAGGTCGTAGACCGCTCAGTCAGCCCACAGAGCAAATGTTTATGCGGGTCGTAGTGAACACCTGTACGACATGCACGACCGCATCCCCCGGTCATCATAACTGCGTAAAACTGTCAATATCCTTACACATACTTCCCCATACACTCTCAACACGACCCACACTGGTACGCTCCATTTTCATGGCGTCCCTTAAGGTGGCCGCACAAACCTCAAGGAAGGGAACTGCAAGACTCACCTGTGCTCACCTTAAGATGCAGCTGCTCCTCTCTGCAACCCTGCACCCCCGTGGAGGGATGCATGTGACCGAGGCTTTAACCCCTTATGCGTCTCCCTGCAGAAGAAAGTGAACCCGGAGCTTCCTGTGGAGATCAAACCCAGCAACAGGGCCAGGAAGCTACAAGAGAGCAAACTGAAGAAGCTGAAGCAAAAGGCCGTCCTGAAGAGACAGCGAGACGACGAGCAGCACTGGCATCTGGAGATGAGGTCGGTCTCGACTGAAACCATTTCCTCTTTTTGTCCCTAAACATGATGGAGGAGCCGATTCCATCAAGGTGGACATGATTCACCTGCTCAGATCAAAGTCCTGACAGGGACAGCAGCATCTCTGCAGAGCTATACACCCTGTCTCCCCGTTGTGTTATTGATGCAAAACCTAGCTGGTCAATACTAAGATCATTTCTGGGCTGCTCCCTGTGATAAAGGGTTTTTTACTGTATTTTCTGATGCCATAATCTACTTCTTCATGATCAGTGATTACAAATATTTCAAGTAAACTGAGATGTCCAGTAACTCCTTCCAACATGATTGTGTTAGTAGACAGTGTCTTTTGTCTTCACTGGGACCTGGACAAAGGAGTCCAATAATGTAGAAAGAAAGGATTATAATAATCTAAAAGCACGTTTTTAGTTTTGGGCTTTACGTATTTTTGACTTTTCTGCAGGCGCTATGAGGAGGACATTTACTGGAGGAGGCTGGAGGAGGAGCAGATGTATTGGGGAGATCAGAGGCGCAGAATTGCACCTCCTCCTCTGATGAGTCGCCCCGGTATGCCAGTGCCCCCTCTGCTGGTAAGCATGGCAGCTGCAGATCTTTTTTTTGGATAAAAAGGAGCAAAGTTTGATTTCTCCTGCTCCCATTAAGACTTGTGTCCGTCGGCCGGACTCCTCTGACGATCGCCACATCATGGCGAAGCACTCCACCATTTACCCCGTGGAGGAGGAGCTGCAGGCTGTTCAGAGGATCGTCTCGCACACGGAGAGAGCGCTCAAGCTGGTGTCAGACTCCCTGCTGGAAAAGGAGGTGCCAGCTCCTGCTTCAACCTCTGAGGATGGGGAGGAAAAGAGGTAACCGTAGCAACCGATGACCTGGATATGAGCGTGATTATAATCTATGAACCAAGAAGACAAATGCATGGGTGTTTAGAAACGCCGCCCGCTCTTCCTCTTCAGTGCTGACAGCGCGGCGCGGCTGCTGAAAGGTGTGATGAGGGTTGGTATTCTGGCCAAAGGCTTGTTGCTGCGCGGCGACAGAAACGTGGAGCTCATCCTGCTGACGGCCAAGAAACCCACCGTCACGTTACTGAAGACCGTCGCCAAACAGCTGCCGAAAGAGCTGGAGGTAAGAAGCCTCCTGAACACCGACTGCTCACAGTTTCACCTTCTCCTGTGTGAAGAAAGAATTATTCAGACTATAAATGGGAAGAAAAATCTTGTTTCTGGATTCTGTGGGATTTCACAAGAGGAAGGTAGAAGCTCAATCCACTGAAATGAACCGGAGTTGATTTTATATATTGAACTTAATTTTGTTTGAAAATCAGTTCGTTTTGGTCCTTTTTTATGCGTCACAGCTTCATATAAGTTTAAACTCTCCAAAAGATTTGAAAACTTTCTTTCACTCTAAAAATAAAGTAGAATAAAAGAAAGTCCCGATTCTATTTTGTGTGTTTGGACTCGGTGTTGTTCTTGCTGCACGTTTGAAATGTAACTAAAACATTTCAAGAGGAAAACAAAATCCTAAAATCTGCTGCACTGCTTGTTGAGATGATTATTCTACTGTTGCATATTTATGAAAATCATTTAGACCTTTTTTTTTTCTTTTCTTTTTGATGATTCCGTTTTTATCAAAGACCTGTGTTGTTTTCTAGGCCATAGTTAGCTCTGCAGACACTGTCCTAGGTTCCCCTCCCTGTTGCTGAGAGCTCTCTGTTTACACGCTCTGACACCAGCGCACAGCCCCTCTGACCTTCTTCATGCATGTCCTCCATCATCAGGAACATGTTAGAACAGTTTTAACATCATTTAATTCGGCTCCTCCTGTTGTAGTGAATGTGACCAGATAATGAGTCTGATTGTCTACAGTCACCAAAACATCCAGCCTACTATCAACATTTCCCTTTTCTTCATCAGAACTTCAGCTCTCTAGATGCATCTTCATTTAGGTTTGAACTGTGATTCCCACTGATTTCAACTCAAAAACGTCGTTTTTCTACTAAACCTGGTAACTGCATGTCTGTGTTCTCCAGCAGCTGCATTTGTGTTTCCACACCTCCAGGAGGAGCCGTTTCTCCTTGTTGCTCCACCTCAGGGTCACGATTAGTCCGTCTACTACAGCAACTTGTTAGTTCTATTAATGCTGCAGACTGCTTGTAATTCGGTGGGTTTATTTTTACACCCTTTAAGCAAACCAATACTACCTGTACAGGCAGGTCCGCTATCCGAACCAGAGTTTGCGTGAGTGTAATCACACCTGCACACTCGGTTCTTAGACCAAAGGCCGCGTCACACAGCGGCTACGTACTTTTTGCACATGGTGCACGCATGAAAAGTGGTCAGACGTGAATATACGTGGAAAAAGTGAGCAAAGTTGTGGTCTTTATGGGAATATTTCACAGATAAATCACAAATGAACCACGCAAAGAACACGTAAACCAACGTAGAACATGAACCCTGTGATTATTGTGCTGTTTGTCTGCAATTCATCAGTGATTCATATCAGACACGTAACTTGAGCGTGACATGTGCGCCGCATACGCAACATTAAAGTTACACATCGGTGGCTCATGCGTGAAAAGCCCTTTAGACAAACCTGAACGGTCGTGAAAAGCTACAAATTTGCATCTGCAGCTCGCAAAAATCACGCACAATTGCGTAAAATTTACATAATAATTCCACATAAGCTGTTAAATATGCGTAAGCCTCAACCGACCAATACTTTTGAACGGCTCAAAACTGAATTCACGTAAAGACAAATGAGTCGAAACCCGCGACGGACATCGACGAATGACAAACGCAAGAAGTATGAACTACGTGTATCACGCATGGATCATGAAAGATTGAAATTTCATACGTGGAAAATGTGCAAAGTGTACGTAGTGCCTGTGTGACACGGCCTTAAGGTGAGATGGTCCGTTTCAACCGGACAGACAGCTGGGGAAACCCCTCAGATCCACGCGTCGCCACGACAACCAGAAAAAAAATTCCATCTCAGTTTTATCTGGGAGAAACGCTCAGTTCACTAGAATGTTTTGATGTGTTTTCCATCTTTATCCAAAAGTGACAGAAATATTCACTTTAAGTCTCTGAGTCCCTGGGCTTTGTTAGGTTTCCATGGCAACAGATGGGGGTTATAGCTAAGGTGTCTGTCCTCACCCTCTCTGCATCCTGCTCTAGCTTCTCTGAAGGGGCTTTTCACTGATCTTTAGATTTACTGCCTGGTTACGACACCTGAATCCTACAGAGTGAGATGAAGCTCCCTTTTCCCAAAATTCAAGACATTTTTAGAGCCAATTCTCATGATGTCTTTGACCTTTGCCACAAAAACCTTGTAGTTTATAACTAAGATCAAAAGACAAAGCAGAAATGCCTCCAATGTCATCCCAAACAGGCCTTTAACTGCCCCTGCACCCCTTCCTCCTCTGTAGTGAGTAATCCAAGTGTCCTTTGAACCGGCAGATATTTTCTGAAGATCAGTATGAGGTGCAGGCTCGCCCCGAAGAGGCCAACATCGTCATAATTTCAAGCAAGGAGCCCCAAATGCAGGTGACCATTTCTCTCACCTCGCCGCTGATGAGGGAGGACCCTGCCGCTGAGACGGACAAGCAGGCAGGAGGAAAAGCGGCGGAGAAAGGTTAGAGAAGCCGAAGCTTTCAGTGCCACACGACCCAGTGATAGTGGTGTGTTCACACAACTCCCCTTTCTTCACCTGTTGGCAATCTAAATTTTAGGTGGGAGAATGAAATGAACCCATGGTGGGACCTGTTTAAGATGAATCCTCTTTATCCCCTTAGAGTTAAAGCATTGATCCGTCCCACTCTATTGTTTTTAATTTGCCCCCTTTTACAGCTACTCTTGCCCCGTTTCTCTTTGTCCTTTTCCCCAGACAGTGGGAAACCAAAAAGCCGGGCTCTCCGACCTTTCTGTGCCTCGAGCATGTGTTTACTTCATGAACATGTGCTCATTTTTACTTCCTGGTATCAGATCTGCTCATGACATTGCTGTAATGGTGCCTTTGGAGGGGATTTAGAACAGCCTTTCATTGCTCTGGTCTCTGCCTTCTGTTACTTTATCAGTGCTAAAATGAGAATGTGTTGGAGTGACTACCGCCTCACAATGACCGAAGACTCTGTCACGGATTAGATCAGACTTTTACAGATCGTTGTGTCGCCATTCCTCCTGTGTCTCTTCCACTCAGAAGGTTTTTTTTGCTTCCTGATTGGACAGTGTTCCTCTACTAAAGCCTTGTGGGGAGATGCCTCTAATAGAGATGTATTAAAACAAAATCATTGGGTTGGGCCGTTGTTTGTGTGGTGTGATTGTAGTCATGTGTTCACATAAACGTCAGCTTAAGCCAACATCAGTCATCAGGGTGACGTTTGGACAGCATCCAGAGATTCTCCTCCATGTTGTTGCAGTTTCATTAGTTGGGGTGTAACGATACACGTAGTAGAACCGAACCGCTTCGGTACGGCAGTTTGGGTTCTGTTCACTTCTGTACCGTTTATGCATCGTAACGACCCAGCTGCTGGGTGACTCGTAGCGGGGAAACGAGAGCCGAGCTGCTGACTAACTAGCTGCAGTAACTGTCCTTGCCCCCCCATACTCCACTCGCCCTCCAACAGTCTCAGAGAGAGAGAGTAGACAGAGAAATAGATTACTCCATCTCCTTTCCAGCATTAAACCCGTTTATTATGAACACACATGAACAGAGTAACAACATGAACCTCACTCCTCTTCATAGCTCTCAGTGATGGTGAAGGATTCAACACAAAATATCTCACACTTCCCATGAGTCTCAGTGCCTATGGGCGGGGCTAACCCCCAGGTCGCCTCTGTATTAACTTTGCGCCGAGGCGGAAGTAATGTTAGCCGTGAGTTTCCTCCCAGACGCTATTAGGTGACGGACAGTTAGCATGTCAACATATGGCTAATGCAGACGCCAGGCCA
>CM074498.1:307101-476373 GCA_037389245.1 Oryzias sinensis | reverse complement strand
GAGAAAGTGTAAGGGACCATTCGATTGGCTAAAAGCGAACCCGCCTGCTTTGCTGATGAGTTTGATTGACAGATTCACTAGCCAATGGTGACATTAGTCAGCCTGCTCCGTCAGATGAGTCTCAATATTCACCGTAGAAAAATCTCTCACACACACGGAGAGATTCACAAACGAGAACGGGATTTTGAATGCACATCCTGCAATTCGAATGATCTGTGAGTTCACATCACATGTGTACCTAAAAATCATGTTTGTGAAGCACCTACTGTGCATTTCTGATACATTTATTGTGAATTTCTAAAATGTTTTTGTGAATCACTGTACACATTTGTGAGAAACACTTATTGTGCATTTGTAAAACATTCAGTGTGCATGTGTGAAACACAATGTGTGTGTTTGTGAAACACAGGGTGTGCATTTGTGAAACACACCATGTGCATTTCCAAATTTATTTAGCACGTTTGCATAAAATGACATTTGTGAATCGAAGTGTGTGCATTTGTGATTCGGAGTGTGTGCATTTCTGAATTATGAGACTGTTCTGGCCTCATACATATGACGCCTGGAGTCAATGGGAGAGGTGTAATTCTGAACTCCAACAGGTGGCGGCGGTAGCGAGCGGACAAACCCCGATTCAGAGCCACGAAGAAAGGTCGGCGCGTATAAATCCGAGCGGGAACATGAGAAGAGTTTACTGGAGTTTTCTGATGCTCCGTTTAATTAATGTAAACAAAGAAAACACGAAGCTACAAGAAAAACTGGGCAGGTGGATCGACTAATTCCCCAAAGCTTAAGGAAAGCAGAAACGTATTAGCTTTTCGTGTTTGTAAGTTTAGCTAGCTCACGTTTGTTTTGGTTATTTTTTAGCTAGCTCCTTTTTTGTTTACGTAAGTTTAGCTAGCTCCCTTTAGTTTTCGTTACTTTAGCTCTCTTATTTTTGTTTTTATAATTTCAGCTAGATAATTTTTTAAGTCGGGATGTCGGATAAAAATCTTGTGGATGAGTTGAGACGCTGGGCGACAGAAGAGTTTAATCTGCCTCCGGACAGTCTTCCTAACAACAACTATTTGAAAACGTGGGTTTGCCAAACTAAGTCCAAACGCGAGTTTTTTCCATCTTCATAAACTATATATTTGATCTTTCTTCATTACTGTTTTCCTGCATCAAATGTCACCGTTTGCCTTCCAGACTGTGTGTTGGGAATGGCAGGTCAATATGGAAGTACATGATCCAGCACGTTTACTCACAAAGGTTAGTCTTGTAGTAATATTTTTAGTCATAGTATATTCTTGAAAGTCTATTGCAGTTTTATTTAAGGCTGAATTTACTACGTTCTTGATTAGCGTCCCTAAATTAATAGTTATGTTTGCTACCTAAGCTGTTATAGTGTCTTTGGAAAAAAGATTTCTAGAGTTTTTATTATTTTTGTCTGTTTTCCTCTAGGAATGTCAGAATCATGCGTGGCAACCTGCAATGGTATCCTTTTGGCTAAAACGGTGATTTTAAAGTCTTTATGAAATGTAAGGTCTCATAGATTCAGTTTTATTTCTGCCACTGAATCTGAAAAGTTTCATTAAATTTCTTAAGAGTCAGTTTTGTAAATTTATTTAAATTACATGGGGGGTGTACTGTATGTATTTCTAGTTTATCCAAGGCTTTGTGTAATCGTATAGTCATGGTTTGTCGTAATCTTCCTTACGAAATGATGTCTAAGGTATCAAGCACTTCAAGACAAAGAGGT
Organism: Oryzias sinensis; assembly: GCA_037389245.1. Lineage (NCBI taxonomy): Eukaryota > Metazoa > Chordata > Actinopteri > Beloniformes > Adrianichthyidae > Oryzias > Oryzias sinensis. The sequence continues at coordinate 474,632 of CM074498.1, read as the reverse complement.
GAGATGATGAAACTTCAGCTTTTTGTCCCTCAGTAGTTTAATTCATTATCTCTACAGCATATCTGGTGTGTTTACATGCACAGTGTAAGAAAGCGGAAGGCCAGAGCGAGGCTGCAAAGCGCAGAGAGCTTCAAACGAAGATTGAGCAACTCCGATCTGAGATCATTGTTGTGGACTCTCAGATTAGAGGAACGGAGGAACAGCTGGCTACACAAGGTTCTTCAAACCCTCTTGTTTGGTCTATGATGGACAGATGAGATGATAGTTGATGTGGTTCTGTGAACAGTGTTATTGGCTTAGAACCCCATGTAAGAATAGGAGCTTAAATTATAAAAGAAATCTGCACTGACTGCATATTTTTGGTTTCCATATGCGGCCAAGACTTTCTGCTTGAGGTTAAGCTACTCTTATACTGAGATCAAAGACCAAAGTCTAGTTTAATGCTGTCATTTTGCCTGTCAGAGGACTAATGTGATTCATTGTTCTTGTTCCACAGAGCGATCCATCAGTTGCATCAAAGGCCAAATAAAGGACAGCCAGTGCAGAGAGCTGATCCTGCAGGCTTTTAGACAACGCTGCTCTTTGGGTCGTCAGATACTTTCTGATGACGTAAAAAAAATTGATGGCCATAGCCAAGGTCTGGACGAAATTGCAAGGTAAGAGGAGAAAAGAGTCTATTTTCAATTCAAATGGGGACTATTTTTTATGTTTTCTGACGGTCCTGAAGCAGCCCATTTTTACTGAAAAGACTAAAAGTAGAGAACTAGGGATGGGCCGATATAATCCCACATTTCCCCTGCAGCTGTGTCTGATGGCCCATATTTACTGAGACCGATTCTTAAGTGTCTACAAGAACGGAGTCTAGATTTCCTTCTTGTTTCTTTATTAGAAACTTTTCTTTTACTGGACAATTACATTGTACCTTTGCTTTTTAACATCCAGCAAAGACTCTCATAGGAACAAGCATCACTTTAAAACTATCCCATATATTTGTAAGCATTCAGGTGATTCATTAAATATTGGACATAGCTGCAAACCATAAGCTCCCCGTTTCCAGAGATCTGTTAGGAACATGTGTTCATACCAAAATAACATTTACCTGAACACAGTCCATTACTGACTGGCTGTACACATGAGCTTCCCAATCTATTAGGAACAACATTTCAAAAATAGTGTTTCTGAAAGCCGTCAGAGGCTACGTTCACACTGCAGGCTGAAACGACCCAATTCCGAATTTTTTGCCCCTAAGCGGCCCAATTCGGATCTTTTCATGACAGCCTGAATGACACAGATCCGATCTTTTCAATTGCGACCCAGGCCCCGTGGGTTTGCCGTCCTGAATCCGAATTGTAGCCGTTCTTTTCAATTGCGACCGCCGTCTGACCGGCCAGGCGACTTGATTCCGAACTGTACGTCATCGACACGCAACAAACGTCATCATTTTGCGTTGAAGTAGGCGGGAACGAGAACGTAAACATCAACCATGGTGGACGATGCTGCTGAGACCAGTCAGTGGAAGGGAATGGAGGTCACTGATTGGATTAATATTTGGGGGGATCGCTCTTTTCAGGCCAAACTCCAGGGCTCTTATCGCAACTGGGCGGTTTTTGAAAAAAATTCCAGCTAAATGTGGTGTTGAACCTTTCCCGCGATAACTTTTTTTCCTTTCTTCCCTTTCCGACCGTGGTCAAGCGCGGGGGACCAGAGGCGATCCTCCTCCTCCTCCCTGTTCTGATCCTTAGATTCTCCAGAACGGGTTACTAAAGAGTCCATAGCATTTATTCTGGGGGAAACCTTCTTCTATTACCGCCCTCCTTCCTCCGTAACACACAACATGAATGCGCGCCCACACTGCCCCCCCCCATTCTCTTGCACACACACACGCGTGCGCGCGGCCCCAACACATGCACATTCCTCTTCCACTACAGTGGGTACAGACGATCCCGACTCCATTGCCTTCTTAACATGAGAAGATTGTTATTGTGCTGCTCCTTCGTGAAAATAAATTTAACATTACAAAAAGAGCTCCGCTTTTGACAACACTGTTGTTGACATCCATTGTTAACGTTTGCTCCGCAAACAACAAGTGACGTCGTTCACCGTTGAGTATTCTTCTGGCTTCTGCGCATGCGGGTCTCGTTTGGGTCGCGTCACGGTCACACTGGAGATCACAAAAGTTCGGATTTACTTGGAAATGTGAACGATCTAGCAAACAATTCGGATTTTTTCAAAGATTCGGAATTGAGCATTAAGCTCTGCAGTGTGAACGTAGCCAGAAGAACATCTGTAGATTTCAGACCGATAAACTCAAATGATGCAGATATCGGCTGATGCCAACACTGATACTGATGTATCGCCCATCTCTAAGCAGAACACAAATTCATATCAGCTAAAAAGTGAGTAAAATATATTAAATCTTCCTTACATTTCCTTTATTTCCAGCATGCGATTGAACGTTTGCACATTTTAGTACTTCCCTGTACCAGAAAGCTTTTTCTACTTCCTGCACCTCTTTTTCTGACACCAGTTGTTTTATTGGATAACCCCCTACCTTAATTATTTCTCCTTGTAAAATGAAGTGCATCATCTAAAAGGTGAAAAAAACGTCTGCTTTGTAGCCACACATGAAGGACCAGGATGGTAGTGTTGCATCTCTGTAATGAACTGGATTTTAATGCCTAAGTCATGTTATTTCCAACTTTTAGATGCTTTTGACAAAGATCCTCCAGATCTTCTCAGCAAGAAGAAATGTTTGGAAAACCTGGCAGCTCTTCGGCATGCCAAGTGGTTTCAGGTAAGGCTGATATCCAAACGAGTCTACAATTTAATCTGATCAGAGTGTATAAAAGCCTAAAGCACATCAAAGTGGGTTAAAAGTGCAACTCTTTGCAAAAAATTAAAATACCTGCTTTACAATTTTATTTCTCTGTAGTTTTTTACAGCCGTTATATTCTCCAAACAGACTAAGTTCATCTGTACAAATGAAAGGCGTTGCATGAATAGAACTGGCTGTTGTGAACGTGTTTGTCATAGGAATGTGCATGAAAGAGAATCTTTTAAGCGTCTTTTGCATCTGTGTCTGCAGGCTCGTGCTAACGGACTTCAATCCTGTGTGATCATCATCCGAGTGCTGAGAGATTTATGCCAGCGGGTTCCCACCTGGGGGAAGGTGCCCAGTTGGGTGAGGCGATTGATTTTTAGTGCAACATCCATAGCCTCAGTGAGGGAGACGTCACCCACAGGAAACGGTTTACTACCGGCTTAAAGCAAATCGCCGCGATACGGCGTACTCCTCATCATCTCCCCCCCCCTCCTCCGCTGCAGCACCTCCTTCAGTTGATCAGTCTCAGACGAGCGTCCTAAGTTGTCTGAGTTCCTGTGATGAACCGGAGGACAAATGTTGAAGCGTGACCACGTGGTGGGGGGGGGGGGCTGTACTGTACTGGAATAATGAAAGGATGAATAGAACAAAATCACACCGCCTGTTTTTGGAAGTCATGTGTCAGAAATGAGGCTGTGGCCAAACCTGACAGTCTCCTGCTCCCTTGGCTTTGGCAATCCCTCTAAACGCCACAAAACAACCTAAACCAGCATGTAGCTCCAAACTGGAGGGAAAAACAAGCTTTGCTGATTTCTTTGTTTGGCTTTTCAAAATAAAACTTAAGAAACTACTACTAAGAAACACATTTTGCTGAGTACTACATTATTCTTTCCTATATACATTTTAATGTGCATTCATTTAAGATGTTATCTAAACAGACAGTTTTAGGAATTTATTTGAACTGCTTTTAATTACATTTGGCTGGAAATGTTCTTTTATTTTAAAGTTTTTAGAGCCTTTTCCGGGCATCTGTCCATATTTTCATATTGCTTCATATTTTCATAGAAATGTACTCAAATGTCCTGTTTTAATGCTCTGATATGTAATAGACAAAGGCATTAGCATAGCAGCTGTACTCCTTCACGTCTCTCTTTTCTCTGCAGGCCTTGGAGCTTCTGGTGGAGAAGGTGATCAGCAGCGCCGCAGGTCCACTCAGCCCCGGCGAGGCCATGCGGAGAGTTCTGGAGTGCATTTCCACGGGCATCCTGCTGCCGGGTCAGACACCAGCTCCGCTCTGCCAAAAATATAGTTTGTTTACTCAAAATGTGGTCAACCATCAGCACAACCACAAAATATGTCAAAGCACCAGACGGTAGTTTTGTCTTTAAAATGCGTCGTTTCCTTTCCTGCTGATGGCTCTCCATGGATGAAGCATCGTTTACATGTTAGGGGACGTCCTCTGGTGTCCATTTTTTGCATCGTTGCATGTTTGCTGTGTGTAAATAAACTCTCTGCAGACTTCCTGTCTTGTGCAACCTTGATTTCAGAAGCTAAACTAGAATCTCTGGGTTTTTCCCCAGAGATTATCTGTTTGACAACTGAAAAGCAGCTTTATTGTTTCCATCATGCAATATTGTTTTTTGTTGTTTATGAAGATGCGCCGGGTCTGTTGGACCCTTGTGAGAAGGAGCAAACGGATGCTCTGAAGGGCGTGAACCTTCAGGCCCGGGAAGACATCACGGCCAGCGCACAGGTACGGCGTCCGTGTTGAACCGCCGCGTCCTGCGGCGTGAAAGCTCGTCCCAACCCGCCTCTGTTCTCTCTCTCCCTCTGCCACAGCACGCGCTGCGGCTGCTCGCTTTCCGTCAGATCCACAAAGTCCTGGGCATGGAGTCGCTGCCGGCGTCCAAAGCCAGCGCTCGCAACCGCAAACGCAGACGGGACGTGGGCGAGGCGGGGGAGGGCGAGGGAGAGGGCAAAAAGGACAAGAAAGAAGAAGCAACAAGCGCTTGACTCTTGCCTCCGGACTGGACGGGTTTGCTGTTCAGAAGCTGGTAGAATGTTGAAAAGACTGAAAGATTTCTTACCTTGGAAACTGAACGTAAATATATATATATATGTTACATGTCTAGCCTTTAATAAAAGCGTAAGGACTGAGGAGGGGGACCTGGGACTCCCCTGTGGGATGGACAGCGTGCGGTGAATCGGCTGGTTCCCGCCGCCCCCCTTCATCCATTCACCTCTGTCGTTGAACCGCTGGTCCTACTGGTCCTACTGAGTACCGCTGGTACCGCTGAGTAATGAGCGCTCTAAGCTGGAGTGGTCAGTGTTTCTGTTCAGACAAAAACACTGCTGACCCTCCGACTCTGACGACTCACCTCAGTGCTGCTGCTTTCATGAAAAGAAGACCCCCCCCCCCCCCTTCTACAGCACTTAGGAAGCTTTATCTCATCTTCTCTGAGGGAAACAACACAGACACTACTGTAGGTTTTCTGCTTTCAGAGAAAGTCAAAAAATAGGTCATGCCGCCAACAAAAACAGGAACTCGCCCTCTGTGCTTTCTGCAAAGGGCCGCTTTTCTCACGCGGTTTCTATTCCACTGGCATGGCGAGGCAACCGTGTCTGCAACTATTCTGTCTTTAGGAACTACACACCCAGAGTTGTTCCTGTATCCCAGAAGTCCAGCAGAGGAGACTGAACATCTTAGTGCCTGCATCACGTCAAATGTAACAGAAGACCAAGTCTGGGGAACACGGAGCGCCTTTGACTGATTATTGTGTTGGTTTTATTTGATGCAGTGGGAAGTGGACTGAGCGTGGCACAAAGCTGGGCCTGGAGAGCTGCTCTCACACGTTTGTTGTGGTTTTTTTTCCGTTTTAAAGAAGACCCTCATCATTATGAGTCTGGCCTGTTTTATTTCTGAGAGGGGGCTGCATCTGTTTTGTATTGTAGAAACAGGAAGTGTGTGAACGTTGCTGTTGTTTGGATGTATTTGTGTTGCCCTGGAATTGAGGGGAAATATTAAAACCCAAAACAATCAAATCTGCAGTTGTCACTTGTTTTATTTTCTTGTACAAACTTAGAAAAAAGAGGCAGTAATAAAAGGGGAGGAGCTCTGGTGACTCATTGAATATAAATGTGAGCGCTTTCCCCAGACTTTGAGGAAGTGGCTCATACGGCGGGTGAGCAGGATGCGCCAAAAGACGCACTAGAGGCTGGAAACGGAGCCGGAAAAGCTGGCGGTGAAGTCCTGAGATCAATCCTGAGTTTTTCTGTCTGTCCTGCAGCTGCAGCAGAGCCGCAAGGGAAACCGGGTCAGAACCCCTTTAGGCCTCCCGCTGAGCCGCATGCGCGCGTCTGTCTGGATCTCCGTGCGTAAACATCCAGAAGGAGCGGATGACAGAAGGTTGGTGCCAAGGAGATTCCTCCTTTACTTTATTCCTCTAAAGACGTCCAGGAGTGGAAGAGAAACTTTCCACGGTGCAGTAAACCATGGTTAGGAGCTTCTACGTGAACCCACTCATTTATTAGAAAGTTCTCGATGAAGAGCAGAAATGAACCTATTGGGCTTCTATGACATAAATACTGTAGTCCAGCACCAACAGCCACCATGGTAGAGGGTATCATTGTTCTAGACTTCAGCTCTGTGTGTCATTCCACGCGTATGTCTTCATGTAGAGCATCACATCCATTCACTGTTGTCATACTTATAGCAGAAACACGCACGTGCGTCATCGGGGTTTATTTTTATAAAGTTGTGAGCCTCCGTGCTGCAGGCATGAAGCTGCTTTTCTGCACATCACTTTATTATTTCCACTACTCTGGAACTAATTTCCTTTGCTTCACGTCTTCTCAGATTTCCTTCTAATTTTTTTTGGTGATGACATCTTTGTCTGACAAACGTTTTTAATCTGAATGTCATTTAACATTTCTGTGCTTCTGGGTTTTTGACCATTTGCTTTTATAGATACATAGATTAACTTTGTTTTCCCCTGAGGGAAGTGAAAAATGAATTAGAAAAGGTTGGAAAATGGAGAATAAATGATGAATCTGAGTCAGAACAAAGTAAAACTAAATGTTCCAATGGTGTTTTGTGCACATCTGTTCAGACACTGAGGCTATATAAATATTTCAGTTCTTTAGCTTGTTCACATTTGCCTGTGTTGCTTAGTCATTAGTGTGATGGTAAGAATTATTTCTGGAACTTCCTTTGTTTGACTCCAGTCTCACCTCGTTCTCTGCAGCCCTTTGGTTGTTGTATTTCCAACAGGAGGAGTAGCTCAGGAGTTTCACAGCATCTTGTTGGATCTGCCTGTTCTCCGTAAACGATCATTTAAAGCGCTCTTATATCCAGCTGCTGTTGATAAATGCGTTTTCTAAAACAATCCTCGTTTTTTCTTCTTCCTGCTCAGATGAGTTGGACTGCTGGGACACAGTGTGTGGCCAAAGGGGACAACAGGAAAGCCAAACCTGGGGAGCTGGCCTACAGCAAAGGAGACGTCCTCACCATCGTGGCCTGCAGCGCGGTGCGGGGATCCCCGTCTCACATGCAACAGCAGCTGCATGTCTGCTGTCGGGACGGAGAAGTCCTAAAGGTGGACTATGGTCTGTCTTTACAGAGAAAGCGCTATTACCGAGCCAAACACAACGCCACGGGGGAGGAGGGACTCATAAACGCCACCCACGTGCGTGAGAGGGAGGCTCTGCGGGTGGACCCCAGTCTCAGCCTCATGCCGTGAGTCCAGCAGGTTCTGACTTCCTCTGAAACTCTGTCTTTATGGGTCGACCAGGGCTGGTGAACGACGTTAGACTGTTTATGTTAGCCCAATGAACTGGACCAAAGGAGATTCATGTTTGATTCTCTCCCCATAGATGGTTCTGTTCACACATCAGAACCTTGTTCTGCATCCATGTGGTGTTGGAAGATTGTTCTCCTGTTATCGTACTGATCCTCCAGACACCACATGAATGCAGCGTCTCTGGGTTTCCCCTGGAGGACATCCACTCACTGCTGCAGGAAAAAGAGAACTAAAGTCACAGGGGTTGAAATCCAAACCCCAAAATGTTCCGTTTTCCATTCCATCTCAAACAACAGTTTTTGTCTGCTCCTGATTCACAACAATTAGAGAAAAAAAGATTCAGAAATGTCATTTTCTTTTTAAAAGTCCTCCATTATCAAAAAAAAGCTACAAGAACTTGTCAAAACACCCAAAACAGGATGGTTTTCATCAGAGCGGGTTGCTAATGCCTGATATAAAGAGCACAACAGGTGAGATTAGTTTAGCAGGGCTTTTTTTGCACTTTGTAACTGCGGTAAGGACTTCCTGAATTATGTATTTATGGCTGCACGGGTCACATGCAGCGTGGCGAGCAGGCTGACGCTTTTCACACACATCCTGTGACTGTGTGATGATGCTGAACATCCAGACAGGCGCTCATCTTGTGATTAATCCATCACACGTGTGGCTCACTTTTAGGAGGCCAGCTGCTCCAAACCTTAAGACTTTCAGGTTTTTCCACCACAGCAATGGTGCAAAAAGGTTTGAAACCTGGAGTTGAGTTTGTCAGTATGGAGTCAGAGGTAAGAGCCGCTTGTCAGCTCAGCCTCCTGGGTTTAGTATTAGATATGAAAGGTGTGAGGCTAGCGGACACAGCCTGTTTATCAGACACATTCATCTTCGTTAGAGCTCATTCATCTAAATATAATCAGAATGTTCGAGCTTAAACGTGTATCAGTCAATCTTAGGAAGCCACAGTAGGTGTCAAACACATTTTTGTTCAGTTCTTGTGCTTCTGAAGGAGGTTTTCTGTCCTCGGCGAGAACGCTTACAGCTCAGAAGCCAAACATTAACTCTGTCTTTGAACCAGAATGGTTTCTACAGCTCAACCCAGTGTGGTTAGTTAGTTAGTTATTTAGTTAGTCTTCTTGCTATGGGTAACTTTGACCCCAGAAAGCTGTGCTTCTTCTTGTTGAATGACAGCCTTTCTTCCCTCCATGACTGTCGGTCGGGTCAGATTCCTCTTGACTTTGTCCTCTTGGTGCTCTGACCAGCTGGTTCCACGGGAAGATCTCCGGCTCGGAGGCCGTGTGTCAGCTTCAGCCGGCGGAGGACGGCCTGTTCCTGGTGCGGGAGAGCGTTCGCCATCCGGGCGACTACGTCCTGTGCGTGAACTTCTCTGGAGAGGTGATCCATTACCGTGTGATCTACCAGGACAACAAGCTGACCATCGACAACAAACAGTATTTCTACAACCTGATTGACATGATAGAGGTAGGAAAAGCCGGCAGCCTCCATGCAAACGGACTTTAGGAGCTTTGTTACCAACCGGACAGAATTTGTCATTATTTTTGCCTTATTGCAGTGAGGTACACATTTCAAAAATGGATTGAAGCATAAAATCCCTTTGGATGACTTTCTTTGATGTTACAAGACCTCATCTGAGTTATATTTAATGTGGGAGATCCTGTTTTCAGTAGCTTAGGTTCCACTTTAGTCAGTTTAAATCACTTGTATGTGAAGACAGTTTTTACTGAATTACATAATTATCTGTACTTGTGAATCCAAACGACTTCAGTACTTTGACAGGAATACTCGGTCCCACCAGCTGATGCTTTTGAGCTCATGAAAACGTTTCCTCTGTTTAGTTGTGCTTTTGTCTTTGGCCTGAGGCTTTCTGATAGTCCCAGCAGAAGTGACAGCTCTCCCCTGAGCTGCGTTATCAGAGCTTCACATTCACGTCTGGAGGCGCAGCAAACGCTGAGTGATCCCTGCAAGGAAGCAGCGAGGCCCGCAGACGCACAATAAACCAGCATGTGCTTCAGGCAGCCGCGTTCATGTCTGCTTTGGTGAGGGAGGAGCAATAAAACAGTTTCCTTTTTGCAGTTTTACTCCAAAAACAAAGACTCTATCGCTACAACTCTGACAAAACCCAAGCAGAAACAAGGAACCAAGTCAGCTGAGCTGGAGTTATCCAAAAGTGAGTTCAGGCTCAGGAGGTTCCTCTCAGCTTCCACCTTTTCGTGGCGTGTTTTCATCTGTTGCTGCTGTCCTCAGTGGGATGGCTGCTGGACATGACGAAGCTTCGGCTCGGGGGAATCATTGGAGAAGGAGAGTTTGGCGGTGAGAATCTTTCATGCTTTATTTTTCTATGAAATAGCAGGAAAACTATAGTTTTAATACTTAATTGAAATGTGCACTTTACCTTTTTATGTAGATGTAAACAAACGGTGAGTTTATTTTATCCATAGAAATCTAAAAAAGAAAAAATAAAGTGATTTTTGATTGTTTTTTTGGACATTAATTGATTTTTTTTAAATAATTCCGGTGACTGAGACCCGCCGTCACAGCTAAAAAGAATTAACTGTGGGGAAAAAGCCCATAATACTCAGCAAGTATAAAGAAACGATGCAGCTGAAAGCAAACCAGTCCTGTAGCCGCTGACCTTTAACTCTCATGATGCACCAACCACCTTCTTGTGTTCTTATCGGTGACTCTGTCTTTGGTTTTGTCCTGTTTTATGTTTCCTGCCCAAAGAACTATGGATGCACATTAGCATCATTGCTGTAATCCAGCATGTTTACGCCTGTCATTGTTTGGTAGATGTGCATTAATGTGCACTGTCCCTATTAAGTAAAGCTTAAATAAATGAACAACATTTATAGTATTTCTTTATTTGCAGAGTTTGGGGTTTTGGGTCTCGGTCACTGTACTCAACAGCAACACCTTGGGTGGGGGCTACCCAGACGCTGACATTTTTCCGTGGCCTCATTTTCCAACTAAAAAGCGAGTGACTGACCTCTGCCCCTCAGCTGTGTATGAGGGCGAGTACGTGGGCCAGAGGGTGGCAGTGAAGACCATCAAATGTGACGTGACGGCTCAGGCCTTCCTGCAGGAGACGGCCGTCATGACGTGAGTCTCAGACGGATGTCTCGCCGTTCCGCCTCCATCCTTCAACCGGTTTTTGGGTTTGAATGAATTTCTTTCAGGAAGCTGCAGCACAAAAACCTGGTGAGGTTGTTGGGAGTCATCCTTAATACAGGACTACATATAGTCACAGAGCTCATGATAAAGGTACTTTGAAAAAGGGTTTTTCATTAAAAAAACAATTATTTAACTGTGACATTTCAATAAACGTTTTCTTATTCTTCTTTTATTGATTTTGAAAATATATTTGTTTGCTGTTTGTTAATCATTCCTACTAAATAAACCAATAACATATTGAATTCTTGATTTATTAAAGATGCATCTTTACCCAAAGCTTTCTAGTGAGGTTCTGAATGGTTCTGGCCCGTCTATGTCTGCGCTGCAGGGAAACCTGGTGAACTTTCTCAGGACCAGAGGCCGTTCGGTTGTGACGTCCATCCAGCTGCTCAGATTTTCCCTGTGAGTGTGAGGATCGATACATGTGGCGGCGCTTGGCCGGCGTCCGCGGCGGCGCGGGGCCGGCGTCCACGGCGGCACTGAACCTCTCCGTGTTCCTGTGGTCAGGGACGTGTGTGAGGGGATGGAGTACCTGGAGTCAAAGAAGCTGGTCCACAGAGATCTGGCGGCCCGGAATATTCTGGTCTCGGACGATAACGCCGCCAAGATCAGCGACTTTGGGCTGACCAAGGTGGTCTCAAAGGAAGCGGACAAAGCCAAGCTGCCGATCAAATGGACGGCGCCGGAAGCCCTGACCAAGGAGGTACCGGTTCTGTTCTTTTCAGCCATGGGAGGTTTGTTCTAATGATGCACCGGTTCTGGGATGGCATGACCTTTGACATGAAACTTCTAGGATGACTTTGAGCAAAATCAGCATCATATATGCCAGAATATTAGAAACAGTTTCTATTCTTTGTTTCTGCGTTGATGTAAATTCAAAAAGAAATAAACAGAGAACTAAATTTCTTTCACTTTTTCACATATCTTTGCTTTTTCTTACATTTTCTTCAGGAATATTTTTCCTACTTTGGCATTTATTCACAGAAAAGCCTAAAACTGCCCTTTTTTCTCTGTGTCAGAAATTCTCCACTAAATCAGATGTTTGGAGTTATGGCGTTCTCCTCTGGGAGATCTTCTCGTACGGACGCCAGCCGTACTCTAAAATGGTACGTTCCTCTTCTCGCTGTGTGGACTTTCCTGTCTACATTACTATCATACTAAAGTTGGCCTATTTCATGCTTAAGAATAGCATGAAATAGGCCTTTTAATGAATAATGCATTGATAATTAAGCCCATGGATGTGAAGATACCTGCAGCACCTTTGATGTTCTGAAGCTTAACCAGGTTTCATTTCATGTTATTTTCTGTTTAATCTGCTGCAGTCCTTCTTGAATTCTGCTTCATTTTGTCTCAGGTGGACGGCACCCCCCGCATCTGTCTGTCCGTGTTTCTCCCCCAGGAAAATAAAAGCTTCCATTTTATTTATTTAGCCCAAAGTGACAACAATAGACGACTCAATGGGCTTCATAATGGAAATCATAAAGAACGTGAATAGAATTCAATAGGAAAATTCTAAACTAAACAGACTAAACTAAACTGGCATCTCTGCCCTTAGACCCCCCTTCTCAGTGAGGAAAAACTCCTAAAAAAACACGGATTCTGGAAAGAAAAAAGCAGAAACCTCAGGGGTGTCCACATGGAGGAGGGGTCCTCCCCCAGGACGGACAGGCGATGTACCAGAACTAGAAGAATTAACTTATCTAACTCTACAACTACATGTTTAAAGTCCAGCAGACGAGCTTCATCCAGATGAGTGGGGGGACGGCTGGGGAGGCGAGACGACCCAAAGGGGGGGTCCACAACTAAGTGTAGGAGCAGAGGGGGGGCCCACGGTCAGGTACAGGAGCACGGATGAGCCAGCTGGAATCTGGAAAGACGGACAGTACATGAATCGCACTGCACCAAACAGAGGCACGGAGGGGGGGGGCCCTCAGTGCAGCATACGTTCTCCAGCTCATGGTGAGGTTTAGTTTAGGGTCAGGCCTTAAGGGGGGGCCAGTAGTCTGTGGGTACGGTCATGCATAGGGAGTCAGATGGGGTCAGATGGGGTCGGGTCATAGATGCAGGCTGGATCTGGAGCAGCCTACTAACCACTAATAGTTACTGTTGTTAAGTTGAATTCAAACATGTACAGTAAGGTAAATGTACTCTGATTACTAGCTAGTCTGACAGTGAACCGTCCACAGAGGAACGTTAACTGTGAACTCCAACACCTTTCTGCTTCTGTTGACATGTTTGCTGGCAGCTTTCATTTTATTTTTCATTCTTTCATTCATCTTTGGCCTCTGACATTAACATCCTTCATCTCCTGACGTTCGTTTTGCCATTTCCTGAAATGAAATCTGCCTTTCCGTGGCATTGGGGTAAATCTGGGGACACGGAGGCTGTGGGTTCTGCTTCACAGACCGGTCCGTCCTGCTGCCTGCCGTTGAGTAATCCGTGCTCCTTGACCATGGAGGTGTTCTGGCCGGCGTTTCAGTACACTGTCAGGATCAGCGGGATCAGGCTGCATTAGATGAACGCCCTCTTGGTATGGCACAGCCTAATTGTGCTGCAGTTGGTGTCATTTTAAATGTAGATGATTAGCTGCTGATTATCTCTATCCCGCATGTGATTAGTTCGTTTGGGTTAAGTTTATGTTCTCCCTGATTAAACTTTGCACCTTAATGTTTTATCTGTTGGCTGAGACGGCAAACATCACACCAAGAGGACAGAGTGCACCGGAGTCTGTTAAAGGACTCGGCGTCCCGTCGCCACGGGAAACGGTGGGATGCCCGGCGGTTCCAGAGCCGTTCCATCTTTGACAGCAGAACGTCGGAAATCTGCTAGTTTGGTCTGCGGCTGCAGAAGCGCCATTTCCATAAACAGCTGCACGTTTGGAGGGAATGAGGAGAGCAGCGACTCTCTGAGGGTTCATGACGCTTCAGAAAGCAGATAACTGATCTGACAGCGGAGAACTAGGACAGAATGGGAGGAAAATCCTCACTAATAATCAATATATTGATATTTTGATGTCCTATCACAGTCACTTTGAAAACAAAAACACGTTTTTCTGGGCTGTAAAGATTGACAGTTGTCTATTCCTCCTGGGTTTCAGCAACTAACAGCAGCCAAAAAATACAATGAAAAACACAATAGAAATAGAAATAAGGAAACTGCATCCAAATTGAAATATTCTCATCAAATCTGACGGTTGCAGCAAGAACAGCACAGATAACAAGCGTTCTGCACGCCGCCATGCTTTCGCCGTGCAGCGGCAGCTCAGCTCTGTGATGACCCGTGACCTTCCACGGGTGTTGTGGGGGGGTTCTGGTGCCAAGGAGGAAGAATCACTAAAACAGACGGGATTTTCTTTAAGTTTGTGGAAAGATTAGTTTCTTTTTTCAAACACAAATGAAAAAATGAACACAGTAGTTTAAAATAAACATATAAAGCAATCCAGGGCTTGAAAAGGGGGGGGGGGGGTGAAGAAAAATCCACCTCTTTTTTCAAGGCTGTTTTTCTCATGGATAAACCTGTTTCTCCTATTTTTTTTACCCTCCTGCTGTTTCTTTTAGTCTTAACCCTTGTGCTCTCCTAGATGACCCCCCCCTTCCATTGAAGTGTTCTCCCTACCATGACAAAGGTGGATAAAGGTGGAAAGATTTCATGTAATCCATGGACACCAGTGAAGATCACAAATCATTGAAGAAAAAAGGTTCAGAGCTCTGTCTAGTGGGTCTAGATGACCCACTGTCTAGTGGGTCTAGATGACCCACCTGTCTAGTGGGTCTAGATGACCCCACTGTCTAGTGGGTCTAGATGGCCCAACTGTCTAGTGGGTCTAGATGGCCCAACTGTCTAGTGGGTCTAGATGACCCACCTGTCTAGTGGGTCTAAATGACCCACCTGTCTAGTGGGTCTAGATGACCCACCTGTCTAGTGGGTCTAGATGACCCCCCCTCCCAATGTTAAAGTGCCTTGGATAGCACAAGGATTCTTCTCATTTGGTTCAACAACAGCTCACTCATCCTGACAGCTTTGTGTTTGCCGTCACTTTTATCTCCTGATGTTTGGATCCTCGTTGCTTTTTAGGGTAGTGTTTGTGTTTGGGGTCATTTAGAGGCAGATTTGCTCTGAAAGAGGAAACACAAAATCAACCATCATGACTGGCAAATCTAAGTAATAAGAAAACATTTCACTCTCAACTCAAAAAGTCTCATTTAGCTTATAGAAAAGGGAAAATGAGGCCATTTTTGTCTTGTTTGACAGAGTTTTGTCATTTCTTTTAAGAGTAAAAACGAACAGACTCCTTTTTTTGTTGCTTGTTTCTTCCATGCTGCAGTCTCTCAAGGACGTCCAGGCAAAGGTGGAGGCCGGGTACCGCATGGAGGCTCCAGAGGACTGTCCCGCCAGTGTCTACTCCCTGATGAGGCTTTGCTGGGAACAGGAGCCTCGCAGAAGACCCGGCTTCCCCAAACTGAGGGAGAAGCTGGAAAGGGAAATGGGGAAACGGAGCCCTGGACTCCCAGCACAGAGTCAGGAGAAGCTCAAGTCTTGATCCGAGTCCTGAAGTCCACAGCTGTTAACGGTGTTATCGCCAACGCCACAAAGGCAGTTTTTGTTGCACACAGGTTTATTTTGGGTTGGTTCCTGTTGTCTGTGAGATCATTCTGGGATGGAAAAGCCCAGAAATCCCAGCAGAGCATGAAGGAGCATGAAAGGACAAACAAAAACCTTGACACTCACAAGAAATGAACGTTTCTGCACAGAAAAACCTGAAAATGCAGATGCAGAAACACAGTCACGTGGTTGGTCACATGGCTCCACCTCCCCACGCTGTGGCCCTCCATGGCGTCCTGTGCACGCCGCTAAGAGCACCAGACATGTTTCTTGTTTTTCTTTTCTTCCACGTCTGGCTGTTTACAGCAGCAACCCGGCAGACGTCCAACTTTCATGAACATTTTCATTCCTGCTCAGGATTCGGTGTGAACATCAGCTCAGGGATCTCCGTCTTCCATTTGGCCGACCAAACCAGTATTGTCCTGAGATCGATGCTCTGTGCGTTTGTGTTTCAGCGTAGCAGACGTCTACTGTGCCGTTTAAACAGAAATGAATGGAAATAGTGTGTTTTTTATATTTAAAACTGCTTTCTGATTTCTTCACAGCAAAGACAAGTCCAGCACTGCTCTGCAGGCGCCTTAACCTGGAAACACTTGTCTTTTTATTTTGTACTTGATGAAAAATCAACCTCTACTGCAGAGCCAGCAGGAAAACCTGATTTGTGTCACTGACAGTTTGAAAAAATGCTAGAAAAACTCTTAAAACTGTCAGATGCAGAATATTCTTGAAAGCTTCACATTTAAATCTTGACGGGTCAAAATGTTCAGGTCTGTCTGTGAAGACAGTCGCAGTCGTTTGACGGTCAGAAGTTGTTTCCCAGGGAGATCCGCATCATGAATGAGGTCAAAAACAGAAATCCTGCATAGAAATCAGCATTTAAGAAAAAATACTTGTAGTTTTTAACTGTTATCTATAAAACACAGGTTGGTTTGAACATATTAAGCTTCAAAACAATTTAGATTCAACAGCAAACTTAATTATCCGTAATAGTGGATCATTTAAACCCAAACTTGTATTTAATAGACCCTGAATGCTCCTGGTTGACTGCCTTTTATGTCAATACAATGTAAGTCCTTTTTAGGCTACTTTATAAGTAACAATAAAACATTTTATTTATGTGTCATTGGTTAAAGGGCGTCTGTTTTGGTTTTAACCCAATTCAACAGAAATAATGAGGCAGACTTTGATTGAATACTTTGAAATGCCATTTCCTTTTGTAAACTGGGAAATGTAGTTTTTATTGTGACATTTTTCCCTTGGATTTTTAGATTATCCGAGCGATTTGTCTGATCCTCCATCCTCGTGGGACATCGTTTAAAATATTCTGAACATCTTTGACCTTTGTGACCTTTCAGGAACACGCTCCTTTATGGAGTTTGTGGGGCATGAATGTGAGCTGAACCCAGCGAGGTGTTTATTTCACTGAGAAGGTGTTTGGATCCTGGCTCAGGGATTGCCGTCATGTCGGAGGAGCAAATGAAGGACGTGGGGGGCTGTAAGCCGGCGTTGGTCGTGTCTCTGGAGGCGGAGCACAGATTGAGGCCTGATCCTTGGCCTCTTGTTATCACACGCTGGAAGCCAAGCTCCTCCAGAATTCACTCAATCTGCTGAGGGATTTGAGGAATCCTCTGATGAGATGAACAGTCATTTTCTGCACCGGGATTTATGAAGAATGTAAAAAAAGAGAGAGGATGGAGGATGCAGGGTTCGCTGCAGGCTGCTCTTCTTCCTTTTCTAAAGCAGAGATGGGGAGAAAGTCCATATGTCCAGGGCTAAACTCAGGTACTTTTCTCAGAGGGACTAAAGCTGTCTGCTTCAGATAAGTATTAGAAATCTGCTAATCTAGTGAAACAACAGCTTGCTTTGACAATGACCAGTCACCTCGTTGTTCCTCCTGGTTTTTAAAGAAAACATGAGAGGAAAACAGTCAAATCAGTGATCTGGGCTCTCAGTGTGGAATGGATTTACCAAAGAAACACTGATCATTTTGCCAGTTTCCTACTGTTTCTACACATTTTTTAAAAGAGTAATCCAGCATGAAATGAGGTAAAACGCAAAATCCATAAAGACGGAACAAGTGAAGAATTTTTCATAGTAAATTGACATTTTTTCGAGCCAAATACCTTTATTTTGTTCACCGCTGGTGATTCAGATTTTCCTCACACATGGATTTTCTGTTGTTTCTAGATTTTCAGTGTCTGTGAAAGTATTGCTGAAAAGTTTTGGGGATTCTTTAAAGTGGTTGTAACAAAAGCATGAGAGCATTTACTCCACGCTCGGCCTCACGTGATCAGCTTTGCCTGTTTGTGCGGCACAGATGGAGCTTCTGCTGCTGCCTCTAGCCGCCTGTGCAGCTGACTGAAGGAGTTCTGTGGCCTTTGCTAAAAGGTTTATCGTGGTATAGTTTAAGTAGATTCTGGTCAGTTCAAATAAGGTTAGTACCAAAGCGACAGCCAGCTATCTTAACCAATACAGGTATTAGACGTAATGCGCTCTTCCTAGAAAGCTGCACCATCTAAGTAGGGGTTCATTCTGGGACAAATCACTGAAAACAGAACCGCAAGAGCATAACTGGGTTTGTTCACTGAAGCCAGAACATTTGGTTCATGCTTGTTAGTTCAAATGCTATCTGAAGTTTACCGTTTGGTGACCTCATTTTAAGTTTTTTAAACACAAAGCATTTAAGTAAACTTAAAATTCCTGTTAGTTAAAGATATTTTATATTTACATGACTTATTTTTTTTATTTTGACATTTGTAAAATGCTCCACTTTGTGCTTTTATTATGAAATTCCATACTATATTTCTAGACTTGTTATAGAGGTTTTTTTGAATAAACTGAATTCTTACAGCTAAATGCTCAGGTCAAACCAAAAGTGTGACGTTCTCTGATTTCCAGGATTTTGACCTGCAGCTGCTGTGAGTTCAGGCGGTTTCTTGTGCAACGGTCATTATATCAGTGAACACTCCAAACGAGACTACGCACGCTGCTGCAGTTTAGTGGAAAGATCTGCCCCGCCGTTAGGTAGCAGTAATTCTATTAACAAAATAAGGTTAAAGCCATCTATCTGTCGTATGCTCTCAGCAGAGCTGTTTGTGTAAGAAATGGACTCACTGCAGGACAAATGACTTCAGCTTTAAATCTGTGATGGAGTCAATATGTTTTTAATTGGTTTTCTTTATTAAATCCTGTCCTTGATTGAAACTGCTGGGATGTACACTGCATCAGCTCCACCTTGCTGGTACCGGCTTGGACCCCTTCTCCCTTCAGAACCGCCTTAATCCTTGGTGCCATAGATCCAACACGGTTCTGGAAACATTCCTCAGACTTTGGTCCATGTTGTCATGACAGCATCAGCTGCTGCAGATTTGTCTGCTGAACATCCATGACGCTGGTCTCCCGTTCCACCACATCCCAAAGGTTCTCTATTGGGTTCTGGTGACTGTGGAGAACGTTTGAGTCCAGAGAACTCATTGTCATGTTCTAGAAACCAGTCTGAGATGATTCCAGCTTGATGACATGGAGCCTCATCCTGCTGGAAGTAGCATCAGAAGATGGTCCACTGTGGTCAGAAAGGGATGGACATGGTCAGCAGCAATACTCAGGTAGACGGTGGCGTTGGAACCATGCTCAGTTGGTACTAAGGGGACCAAAGTGTGCCAAGAGAATATCCCCCACACCATGACACCACCACCACCAGCCTGAACCGTTGGTACAAGGCAGGATGGATCCATGCTTTTATGCTGTTGAGGCCAGATTCTGACCCAACCATCTGAATGTGGCAGCAGAAATGGAGACTCATCAGACCAGACAACGTTCTTCCATCTTCTATGTTGGAAAAACAGAAAAAACGTTGGTGAGTCTGCGTGAAATGTAGCCACAAACGTAAAATCCGTATGACACACCTGTGTCTCCTGCTTCCCTTTACTCACCCATGCGTGTTGTAGACGTGTTGCTATGACCCGGCATTCACAGCACGCCTTTAGAAAAAGATGAGCATAAACATTTTCTCTCTGCGAGCTCCAGGACCTTATGATGTTGTGCAGGCCGCCTGCGTACCCCGTACAGGTCTGCCCATTCCCCCCGCATCCATCTGTAGGAGCAGCTGTGTCTATTCATCTCCTCAGGACTGAAGTCAGTGAAATACGCCTGAATGATGTCATCTGTGGTCTGAAAGCAGACAGGAGGGATTCAATGCAGACATGATGGAGTCCATGCAGGATGACTGCGGACAGGTTGGGCATGTTTCTAGCTCTGCTGGACTTCATGAATCCCTAAAATAATTGTTTTTCATTTCTAGGCCACGCCTCCATGTCTGAAGTCCATACAGAGACGTTGACAGTGAGCGGTAAATTAGTGCCACATCTAGAATTCTACAGTCTCTGCTTCACTTCTTGTAGATGGAAAACTCTCAATTTACTGCTAAATCCCTGTTCCTGCCTTTACCCAGAACTACAAGCCATAGACGGTGACCACAATGTGGAAAGTACTGATTTTTCTTTTAGAAACGGGTCATGTTTCTCTTTTTATGCAACATTTTCACCTATTTTGGTCAGATTCTCTTATTTGTATAAGGCCCCCAACAAAATATTGAAGCTACTAGACCCCCCAGTATATCAATCAAACTGTGAGCCTCACACACCACTGTGACCTTTACACACATGTGGGATGGAGACTTATAGATTATTGGTTTATGATTATAAGATTATTTTGCATCTGCTCCCCCCATCCCAGCGTGAATACATTAAACCAGCTGGACTGTACTCTTTACGTACTCAAGACTGTTATCGACTGCATGAAGAGTTGGAAAGGCGGCATTTCAGTAAATGGCACCCAGATCTGATCAAAACCTGGTCCTAATCAGATCCAAATCTGATCCAAATCAGATCCAAATCTGATCCAAATCTGGTCCTAATCAGATCCAAATCTGATCCAAATCAGATCCAAATCTGATCCAAATCTGGTCCTAATCAGATCCAACCTTGATCCAAATCTGATCCAAATCTGATCCAAATCAGATCCAAATCTGATCCAAATCTGGTCCTAATCTGATCCAAATCTGATCCAAATCTGATCCAAATCTGATCCAAATCTGGTCCTAATCAGATCCAACTCTGGTCAAATTTGGTCCGAATCTGCTTTAAATCTGGTCCAAGTGTCTTTAAACTTTTGCTCAAAAGCTTGGAAATGAGATCTGTAACTTGTTTTAAATAGTTTTTCAATTGTTGTGTGATTGTTTTTTATCTTTCTTTGGCTCCGTTCTGCTGTTGAGAAAGAGATAAGGTAATCTCACTGGGATTCTCTGGTTAAATTAAGCTTTAAAAAAGAAAAGAAATAACTTTATTTGCAGGGGTAATGCCTGTTCTGCTAGCCAAGTATGACATCAAACTATCAGAGGAGGTCTTTACCAAGGACAGACTACAGATTACTGAAGCTGCGTCCACAAGGCCGTCTGCAACGCGTTTGAGCAACTCCTTCCAATGAGGAGTCTATGTAAACGTGGAAATGCGTGTTTCAACCTTCACGTTCAAAATCTTGCGTTCATGCTGACTACGCAAGTTTCTACGACCGTTTTTGGACTCTATGTACCAGATGTGCCACTGCTGAACGCACATTACCAGTTAAATCTGGTTAAACTTTGACCAATCCGGGACGTTTATTTGGTTAGTGTTCCTTTTACCAACCGTTTGAAAACCGATCAGAAAGAGAATTTTAAAAAGTGGTTTGGATTTTTATGACACATATATCAGAATAGAGCTTCTGGAGAAAAAGCCTGGAGCAAGATTGGACAGATTTGCACCGCTTCAACATTTTTCACTAGGCCTCTTCCAACTGTAGGGGGCAGTCATGGTCCAGAAACAAAAGAAAAGAAGAAGAAGCCCCTCCCTGCTTGCCCGGTGTGAACACCATTTAGCGCGTTCTTGAACCTTTGTCACATTCTCGGTGAGAACATAGTACTAGAAAGACCAGAGAGGCTGTTTGTTGTTTCTGCAAACCAAATACTAATAATTCATTAAATTAAGCTTCAAATGAACTTTCTGAACATTAAAATGTTATTATTTGTATTTCGTTCCATCTAAACCTTCAATTGTGAGTTTTGAGTTTCGGCATCATCTGAAGAAATTAAGAAAACAAACCAATAGACTTGACATTGGGACAAATGTTCTCAACATGCTTTCAAAAGTTATGGAACGTGTTTCCATAACTTTGTGGTAAATAAATAAACCCATAGCTGCACCAATTTCATGAAAAACTGTGTTTTAGTACAACTCCTGAAGGAGAACAACAAAGAAACTGTTGTCAAACTGTCCTTTACCCAGAAGTTGTGGTACAAATGCAAATGTCTAAACACTGAAATGGAAAATCTGTTTAATAAATCTAGATTATTATCCTGTTTATGTGTTATTTCTATTAAAGTTGAAGGACGAGTTTACATTTAATGCAATGTGAACCACAGTCCATGTATTTCTGCAGGCTTTACTGTCTGGAGGAAAATCAGATACTACTAATCAAATCTGATGCTGACTTTTAACACGAGTACGACAGAAACGACCGATTGAAGTCGATTGAGTCTTTACTGGAACACGGCAAAGCCGCCATTAAGCTGCTCATTTCCTCAGAAGCATCTCCGACATGTTTCTGGAAGGCGGCGGCGGTAAAGCCAGCAGCCGCCACTCAAAGGGCTGCGTGTGCTTTGGACGCGAGTTAACAGCAGACATCTTCACGGTCACATGAATTCCCCTCCCTGGCTCCCCATTGCCCCCCCCCCCCCCTTGCTAAGCTGACAGTACGCATTTACACGTTAGCCGCTTTTACTTCTAATAGGATCAGCAGGATTTACTTTTGTCATCTAATAAAACTAAGTAGCTTGACAACTATGCTACTCCTGCTTAATCAATTCATGCACAATTGAAATAAAACAGAGTTTTGAAAAGACTGGACATAAAAACTATCAAATCTGTTTTTAATTGCGCATTGCATCATCACGACTGGTTCCTGTTGGAAGTGAATCCTTTTGTCAGAGCTGATCACTACAAAGAGAAAATTTATACTTTTCCCCCTTTTTTGGTAAATGTATAAATCTAAAATGTATTTCATTCCTTAAAATGCTTGTCATCGCGTTTAGGAGTCAAGTTGTTGCCAGTTCTGTACGAAGCAGCGGCTTTCTTTGATGAGGAAATAGCTGTTTTTATACATTAGTGGTATTGGTTTCAAATGTTTAAAGCTTTTAAACACCAAAATGTAGGATTTGTATTCAAATGTAATGAAAGTAAAAGGTGCCACTTCTCCCCAGGTGATCCCCCCCCCAGGTGAAGACGTGGGTGCATGAGGGGTTTGGTCTCATCAGTTGCTGTGGAAACAAACCCAACGCTCCATCAGAATGTCTGCTTCTCTCACAAATGCTCACCTCAATCGCCCACTTTTGCCTCAGCAGAGCGATTACTGATGAGAAGGAATACACAAACCCCCCAGTTCATAGATAAAGATTCCCCTCTGGGTTTATTTTAAGGTGGGATCCAGTCATGGCGCTGTGCGCAGGCGGTTCGTTCTGTTGGAGGCCCGGGTTCAAATCCTGGTTGGGTTCTTTCAATGGAAGTTTCTCCTGGAGCTGCATGAGTTTCCCCCTATTGTTGGCTTCCTCTTAAAGTCCTTAAACATGAGTCATTGGTTACATCTTGATTGATTAGTGAGCCTCTAAGTGAACTGGCGGCCTGGCCGAGGTTGCCCCGCCCCGCCCCGCCCGGCTCCATCATGGAGTGACCTCTGCCACGCCTTGGACACTGCACAGGCAAAAGTGGGGACAGAAAACCTCTTTTGGACTTTTAGAGACGCCAACCAAAGGCCTCCTGTCTTTACAGACCCTCTCCATCTTTCCTATCATGCATGATTTTAAGAAGCTTGCATGTAAAAGCCCCCCCCCCCCATCCTTCTAGTCAATACTGGCAAATGGAGATTCACTTCTTTCTTCTTGGAAGCGTGGAAACTGTAAAGTAAACTAACTCAGACTTTATTCTACTGATTCACAAACAGTAGAAGGACAGTAGTGTCCCTCCATGAGGTTCTGACTGTCATTCTCCTACAACCCAAAGACGCACCAAAACACTTTAACCGCTGTGCACCACAGAAAATCAATTGAAGTCAATAAGCTGAACCAGAATTTCAACCTAAATCTCTATCAAAAGTTGTATTTCATATTTTCAAGACTATTTTCTCTGTTTTATGTAACAAACAACAACAATAGTTTATTAGTACCATAACCATAACATCAATCCAAATCAGGGGGAAATAAGACTTTATGGCTCCAAATGGGTTTTGAGGAGTGAGAAATGGACCCGAATGGCTCTTTAAGCCATTTAACCTCTGACCTAAAACCTATTTCATACATTACAGCTGACCGTCACACACTCCTAATGACATTTCTGATTGAGACACTCATGATCATGGATTGAAAAAAAGTCAAAGTTAACGCGTAGTCAGAGAAAAAAGAATCACTACGTTTATTTCTGACCTCCAGGGTTATAATTTGTTGGTA
Organism: Oryzias sinensis; assembly: GCA_037389245.1. NCBI lineage: Eukaryota > Metazoa > Chordata > Actinopteri > Beloniformes > Adrianichthyidae > Oryzias > Oryzias sinensis. Next base: position 450,694 of record CM074498.1, on the reverse strand, counting down.
TGAATACAACTAGGCAATAAATGAAAATGAGAAAAATGAATTTTCTGTTAAATTTAAATGGAAAATACTGCTATTTGAACTGACAGGTCAAGCGTTGACCTCTTTAATAACCTGACTGGATGAATTTTATTAACTGTCAGGTATGCTTGTTCTGGATTATTGCCAGTTTATTCTATTAAAAGATAGTCCAATTTACTTCAAATAAAATGTTTTTAATTTTATTATGATTTTTGGAAAGGCTTATAAGTTAATAAGACGAGACCACTGAGCTGTAGCTCATCTTGATCAATACAAACCAATGAGGGAGAAAACCAACTGTTGTTTTATGCAGCCAATAGTGAGAAAGTGGATCCAGCTCCATTTACAGACTGTTTTAGGAATCAAAAAGCTTAAATATGGTTTTGTTTTGCCTTAAAAATAGAGAGCACGTTTATGGCTAAGAATTGTCTTTTATTTTGAAAACATCACATCTTTATTTTGAAAATTTGAGGGGGAGTCAGGCATGTAATTAGATTTTAGTTTTGTTGTAAAGAAACAAAATCAATTATACACAGACTAAACAATTCACTATGCAGTAAGTATTTTGACCCTTTCAGACACTTTTAGTGGTAAAAAAGTAGAAGAAACATCAACGTCAAACGGTTTAAAGGTGGTAATAATTTGGTTTTAATAGAAAACCTAAATGGATCACCGCCAAATGTTGTCAAAAATATTACATTGAAAGAAAAAGGTAATTTTTTTGCCCCAATTTAATAGATTTTTCCAAAAATGCAAAGGTTTCCTTCATTTCTGCAGTTCCAGGTATTCACGTGTTTGATTCCTCTTTAGTCCTCTCAGTGGCCCTAACTAGAAATGGCACGTAAAAAGGTTGTTTAGGCAGAAAATCGATGTCAGGGGAGGGATTACAATTAGCAACCCTCTTGTAATCCCCTGGTTTCTCCTCTGATGCGCCGCCTCATCTCCTCGTCTGTCTCAGTCCCAGCTCTCCTCCGCCAGCGGATGTTGCTTCTGCCGGTTGCCTTTGCTGTTTTTAGAATTGCACCTTTTTTTGGACAGTGTGAACGTAATTGTTGCACACAGAGGAAGTAGAGGGATATGAATCAGCAGAGCGGGCTGAGAAACCGCTGCGTGCAGAATCTGGGGGGAATAAAGTTGGGGGGGGGATCCATCCAGCTGGACTGCTAGTTTCTAAAACTTTGACAGGACGACATATTTGCATAAAAAAGGTAAGGACTGCAAACCATTTATTTATTCATCATCAGCACAAAACAAACTCCTAAATGGGAATTTTCAACACATTTCCTCCAAAGAACTTGTAATGACTTCAAATGACGGAAATCTCCGTTTAATCTGAGGATCTTTGACTTTGTTTTCAGTTCTGACATCTCATACTTGAAAAGATTATCTTCTTAATGTGAATATTGTGGGAAGAAAAACCACACTGAGTGTTATGAGTCATTAAAAGTATAGTTTTTTGTGCTGCTTGCCCAAACATCCTGTCATCTGCTGCTGATGACCTCTGGGCGTATGTGTGGACGGATGCGGCGTTTGATTCCCGAGTGGTGATCTGTGACCTCCTGTGGTCTCTCATCAGCGCCTCCCTGCCCGTCCACGGCCGCGGGTCAGAGCCCAGACGCTCTCATGCATTTATCACTGGATACCATGAGCATGGTGGACGACGGCTGCCTCTCACCCGCCAGCTTCCACCAGATAGGGAAGGGTGGCGTTGCGGTTGCGGGGGGCCACGTCCACAGCATTGATGTCATTCTGGGTTTCAGTAAAGACCAGGAACCAGTGCTGAGCCCTGTCGCCGGGGCCCCGGGGCCCCAAAGAGCAAGCGGGGATGACATGGCGGAACACGGGAAGCGCCCAGAGCCCTCGCCACACCCGACTTATGGCGGACACCCCCACTCTGTGAGGAACAGCGACGCAGAGCAGCATCAGTACCACGGTTAGTGAAGGATGGCTCTCTGAGCGTCAGCAGCACCTTTGCTCGCTAAGATGCAGAAGTTTATAGGTTTCAAAAAATACAAGGCAACTTATCCTTTTTATTGATTCATTCAGCATAACTTGTCTTGGGGGGGGGGGGGGGTATGATGTAAATGCTATTAAAATAGTGACCCGCCAAAACCAGAGGTGATGTTCTTAAACTTTGTGAACTGTAAGATAGAACCTTTTATGATGGGAAAATGCCCAGATTGACACTTTAGAACAGAATGTCAAAAGTGTTCATCCACACTTCAACCTATAGTTTTACCTAAATTCTAGGCTATAGCTATGTTTTTCTATTTAAAAGTTAAGTATAAATAACCCATAATAGAACATGGGAAATGTTCAAATCAGTCCTTGGTGAGCAGGAGGATCGTCCTTTACGTTAAACGAGGCTTTGCAGGCGACTTTTTACTGGACTGGTTTCTGCAGAAAAGTTTGAATCCTAAACAGGAAAAGCAGCTGAAAGGCAGATTTACTGTTAGTGAAGTCAGAGATAAATCACAGGACAAGATGGTGCGGGGGCTTTATGTCCCCAAGACCAATCCCATCCCATCCCCTTGTGGAATTCCCCCTAATCTTCTCTTCTGCTAGATTAGATTGTCCAGCTTCATTCGGTGTTATTGTCATCGTTCGGTCTCAGAATTAAATTTGCCACGTTTAATCTGAAGCTATTTTCAGGCGGGGGCAGGTGGCCTGTGAGTTTGGGACGGAAAAATGAAAGCGGGATTCCGGTTCAACTCCGTTTAAATGAAGGTAGATGACATCACTCTTTGTGTTTGTGGTTCTCCTGTGAAGCGGGTCCAGTTCTTCCTGAATGAGCTGCTTGTCAGTGCGTTTGGTGTCAGTCGCCCCCCCATCTCTGCCGATCAACAGTCGACGGGCTTCAGACCGGTGGCTGATGGGCTGACAGGCCCAGAGCTGGTCACTGAACCACAGCTGACCTCTGCCTTTGTCGGTGGCTGCTCTTTGTCATGGCTGCTTAATGAGAGGAGGGGAAATGAACCTCTCCTAATCCCACTTTGCTTTTGCCACCACCGCCGTTTGCCGGTGGAGAGATCACGGCCACCGCGCTTTAGCAACACATCCCATAAACGGGGGCGGGCGAAGGCGGGGCTTCACACAGTCACGACCACGACCCGGCAGGTCTCACCTGCTCAGGAGGACTGTGGGTAATCACGTTTCCATGACAACCTCCTGCCAAGCTCCAGCGGGTCGTTCATGAACCTGACGCGAGAAAACCTGCAGACGCTTTAGAGCAAAACTGTTTGAAAAGTTTTCATTTGAAACTTTATTTAAACAATGTTTACAAAAGAAGAAACTATTTGCTTCCTAACTGAATCTGGTGAAAATAAAATAAAACCTTGTTTCAACAAAGATGCTCTTATTTTATGTCATGCAAGAAAAATAACCTTATATAGAAAGCGAAATCATTTTTTTTGGACTTTTTCCTGCTTTTTGCAAATGCCACTAAAACTAAAACCTGTTATAGCGAAGAGACAGAAAATATGGAAAACGAAACATAAAGTAAGTCCAAACTAAAATGAAACACTAAAACTGGAACAGATGGACATTGTCAGTGTGGCTCCGTCTGTTTTCTGAGAGGCTACAGAGTCAGAGCTTAGAGTCCTTCCTAAATGAACTTCCACAGTCCAAACTCTTTGTTTCAGATGTTTACTTCTCAACAAAGATTGTTACAAAAAATGTAAATCCAAAAACAAATAAGCATTAATAAACTTTAAAGTAGAGTTGAAAGCTGTCTCTCTGTAGCTTCACATAACTAACATATCAAAGAGCGTCTGGCTGCGTCACACAGCCCAGCCAGAGAACTGCTGCCCTCCTACCTGACCTATTCTGCTGCAAATGCGGTAAAAACGTTGTAGGGCGTGTAAACGGCTCGAACACACATGCTTGATTACCCGGCAATAGAAATAGTGTAACTTGATGTGAAGAAAACATCAACTTTTTTCAATCTTCAGTGAAAAACATTTACTTTTCAGGTTTTAGTGTCCATAATTCTTTTTACAGAAGTTTGTTTTTGATGTTCCTGAGGACTAAACAACTGTTTACCACACTATCCAGCTTGAATATTTATGAATATTGCTGGTTTTTTAATGTTTAGGTGGGACAGAAAGTCATTAAATGATCACAAACTCTACAACTGTTAGAATTGAACCTCCTTTCAGAATCCCATAGATGTCTGGTTTTGAATCCTAAATCATTTTAAATGAAAGGCTCAGCATCACCAGGAGGAGCTCTGTGGTTGTAGTTTGATTCCACCTCGTCGTTCTTAGCCGTAGTTTATTGTCTTCCAGTGATAAAAGAAGGAGCTTCCTGGCAGATGTGGATGGTCCTTCCACCAAATATTGGTGGGATGAGCTGAACAGTCCTGCTCTATCAGTTCTTATTGCGTTAGATTCTTTTAAAAAGCCTTTTCTAAACTTTCACAACTGGTGGAAGAATCTCAGATTATTTTAGTTTTCGACTTCTTAGAAAGACGAGTTAACTTTTTTCCTGTTTTGGAGCAGATGCTCCTGGAAGTTTGGCCCATCTGCCTCCATCCTAAATGGGAATCTCTTATCTTTTCCTCCCTCTGACATGCGGATGACTGCTATCGTGTTGCTGCTTCACAACAGCAGCTGATCTCATTTGGAGATCACCTTCTTTGTACTTTAATTCAATTACTTGCTGGTTTGACTAATTTGGGATTGGCAAAAGGCATCGCCTTGACTCGGGTCCACACTTTTATGACCACGGACGTTAACACGGACGTCGCTGAGGAGGAAGAGTGCTGAGGAAGACGAGTGTGATGAGGCCTCACAACGACATCGATTTTTATTTTCTATTTATTTTTTAACTTGTTCTGTCCAACAGCTGAGCAAACAGATTAGAGCTGAAGGCTTTTTGTGTTGGACAGGTTTTACTATCACAAAAAGAGGTTATATAGCTTCGGGAATCCAGGGTGTAGCTTTGTATAAACCCCTTTTTGTCGCATTATTTTTTATTTATTTGTTACATTTAGTGTGTGTGGGGAGGGAGAGGGGAAGAATGTGAGGGGGGGGGGTGAGAGTAAAAGGAATAAAGGTGAAAAGGTGGGGGATACAAGCACTGATTTGAATAAGTTATTATTTTAAGCTGTAACAATTATACCAGATCTGCTGGAAAGACAAATATTACATCAAAGGTGAAAATCTGACACTAAGATGAGTGAAAAACATCTGTCCATCAATACACTGTGGGTGAGGGGGAGGGATGAAACAGACAGGGAGCAGTGTGCATGTGTGCACGTGCACGTGGGGGTGGGGATACATGCATGCTGCAGACGTGAACCGTGTGTTCATAAGGGGGACCAGATCCTACCCAGCCAGACCAGCCAGACCAGGAGAGGGGGGGGGAGCCCCCCAGGCCAGGAGCCCCCCCGGCATCCGGACCCAGGCAGCCCGGGGGGGGGGGGGGGGACCTCTGCAGGTTCAGTGTCATTCAAACGGTGATGCTGCTGCTCCGTGTCAGATGAGGAAAGTGTTTGTGTCCAAATGGAACATGGTCTGCACAAAAAAAACACGTCTTTTTTATCAAAAATATGTTTTTGTAATAAAATATCAACACTAAATCTGTCAGAAGCCATCAGCAAAAGTATTTTATGTCATTTTTAAAATATATGCATTCATCTGCTGTTAACTCTCAAAGAGCTGAGATTCTCTGACCTTCCGTGACCCCTTTCACCTGACTCAGCTGCTGCCCCCCCCTTTCTAAAACAAGCTTTTTAGGTTGGAACAGATGAAAACCTTTGAGCAGCTTTTCCTCCTCCAAGTAGGAATCTTCCTGAAGGTTAAGGAACCCAACAGCAGCCGCTGTCGTGGTTGATGCTTCTCTAAACTCCTCTCCTTCTATTGTTGCGTAAATACAAACCAAAAATGCAGCTGATCAACGTCTTGTTTCCTGGATTACTTCTCGTCCTCCAAACAGACACGGGCCTGTTTGCAAACCAGAGTGATGAGGAGCTGGCGGAGCTGAGGCAGAGCATCCAGATGGACGAAGGAAAGTCTCCGGCGTCCAGCAAAGACGATCCGCCCAAGAAGAAGCACCGCCGCAACCGCACCACCTTCACCACCTACCAGCTGCACGAGCTGGAGCGCGCCTTCGAGAAGTCCCACTATCCAGACGTGTACAGCCGGGAGGAGCTGGCCATGAAGGTCAACCTTCCAGAGGTTCGAGTCCAGGTGAGACCAGGCACCACAGGTTCACACAGACGAACGTGTCCCTTCATTCATGAACCCAGTCTTTCCTTTTTCTGGCTGCACTGCAGCCCAAAAACAGGGAAGAACAGCAAAGTCATCACTAAAGTAGCAGAATGAAGCGTCTAAGCAGGACTCAGTGAGTTCCACTCAAGCATCCCAGGAGGAAAAATAGACTAAAAATGGTTAGATAGATTCCTGAATGTTGAATGGGACACAGCCCAACAAGCATTTTGCTAGTTTTAAGCAAAGGGTTTGTAATTTGTAGGTTTTTTATGGACTTAATTGTAGTTCATTTTGATTACAGTGACAAAAACTGAGCAGTGTAACAAATGAAAATAACTCATTTTAGAACAAAATTAGGATCTAATCTGGAGAAAAGTTGGCTCGACTTAATAAAGCCTCATAAAATCTGAAACCAGCACTTATTCTTGGAGCATAAATCCAAATGAAGGCCAGTCTGTCGGACTTGTCAACACGTATTTAACGTCAAAATAACATCCTTTAATCTGATTAAAAATTGAATGTACAATTTGACTTTCAAATCAAGATTTTTGATTGTCAAGCAGAATATGTAGCAAAAGGATTTGGAGTCATTTTCACAGTAGTTTCCTTATTCTATAGATCCTTGGAAATTGAAAAAAATAATTCTGATGTTGAGAAACATGGCAAAGTGCAAAGATAAGTTACAATAACTCAGAGCTGGTCAAATATCTTTATTATCTAGGGTTTTATATCAAAAGTGTTGCAGTGAACGTAAACTTTAAGCTCTTTTGATCCTTTTATACCTCTGGTGGTTTTTCAGGGTTCGTGAGGTTTAGTGGTTCAAAAATTGAGCTAAATCTAACGAGGATGAAGATCACCTGATGCCATCGTGGAGTTTGGATTGTTGTGGACTTTCTTTTCAGGAGTTACACTTGAAATAATCTTCAATGTCAATGTATCTTTTTTGTTTTTTAGGGGGTATTGTAAACCAGAAGAAGGAGAATCTGTTATTGTCATTGTCTGAAAAGCTGCTGTCATGCCCGTGTTGTGGAAATAGTCGGTTCAATTCTAGTTTTGGATTTCATTCTCTTCCAGGTTTGGTTTCAGAACCGCAGAGCTAAATGGCGTCGACAGGAAAAAATGGACGCGAGCGCCATGAAGCTCCACGACTCCCCCATGCTCTCCTTCAACCGTTCGGCCCCCGTCCACCCGAGCGTGGGCCCAGTGACCAACCCGCTGGCGCTGGACCCCTGGCTGCCCTCCCCGCTGTCGAGCGCGACGCCGGTCCACAGCATCCCGGGCTTCATGGGCCCAGCCCAGGGGCTGCAGCCCAGCTATGCGGGCCACACCTTCATCAACGTCCCTCCCCACTCTCACCCTCATCCTCACTCCTCCATGGGGCAGGGGATCCAGAGCATGGCTCCTCCTCCGTACCAGTGTGCAGCGGCCTACCCTGATAAGTTCCCCATGGAGGATGTAGACCAGCGGAGCTCGAGTATTGCTGCTTTAAGAATGAAGGCCAAGGAGCACATCCAGTCTATGGACAAAACATGGCAACCCATGTGAGCAGGGAGAGGGAAGGAGGATTGGAAACTGTCAAATTGGACATTTTTTCTATTAACTAATTCTATTATTTCCTGAAGTACATCAAATGAATCCTGCTTGTTTTGTTTTAGGATGCCAAGCAGCAGAAACCTCCTCTTCCTTCCTAGAACACCAGCACCAATGCTGTTCCAAAAAACCCTGATTGAGCTGACATATTTGCATTTCCATCAGCATCAAATGCTTTCCTTTTATCACTAACTTTTCTGCTAAAATCTGACCATTTTCACAAAAGAAGGTCAGTTTCCGTTTGGTCTAGAATTGTTCGTGTTCACTAAGCTGCAGGAAAGGAGGATGTTGGCACCTTATGAACCGCCAGGTTGGAGGAAATACCAAAAATGAAAAGGATCTTTACTCTGAAGGAAAACAGCAAAACTGTGGGAGAGATGAACGCCGGCTGTCTCTGGATGGACGGCTGGCTGTGAGGACGTCAGCCCACACCGTCCCGTCTTTGTTTGGGACAATTGATCTTTGTCTGAGGGCGGAGGGGCACAAACGCTGTGGGCTCAGGCAGAAGCCTTTTTTCACACCAGAGTTTAAACAGGACCCTTATTTTGAAATGTCATTTCAGAATTATTTAATGTTTTTGTACTATTGAGGAAAAAAAATCACTTTGATATGATAACCAACAAAAAAACAGGCTGGTTGATTTTAAAGATGCTCATAAAAGGAAAGTCGTGTCGTAGCTGCCGCCTGATAAGTCGACTTTTTAATGTTTTCTTTTTAGACAACAGACTTTTATCTTTCTTAATTAGGATTTAAAGCAGAATTATGGACCAAAAACAAACCAAAGGTTAGAGAACGTTGCACAGGAACGATTTTAGATGTTTTTTGGGTTGGAAATTTACAAGATGTTGTCATATGTGTCTTAGTTTTATGTGTTTTGTGAGTTTTCATTTATGAATGTTCTGGAAATATCCAGAGAAAATAAATATAGATTTATAGAAGTTTTATCGACACGTTCTCCTTTCAAGTTGACCCCTGCAGCCATTCCCACACAGTGGAGTTTTTTTAGTGTTTAAGACTCCGGAGCGATTATTCCAGTCTAATCATAATCATCTGACATACAGCAGCATTCTTTCTCTTCATCTTCCTCCTCTTCCTCCTCTCCCTCAGTCATGTTCGAGCTCTTTCCATCCCCTCCCAGGGATCTCTGCCGCTCCACAGTTTGGTGGCGGGGTGCCAGCCTGTTAGGAAGATGAGACTCCAATCAATCAGAGTTTCCAGGGGGGGGGGGGCTCACACCGCAGACCCGGCTCCCTAATTGCCCCAAGCAGGCGGGCAGGCGGAGCGGGCCGCTGCAGCACATGTTCACAGAGCGACCGGCGCCTCCGTGGCCCACACAGCATCCCAGTCACTCTCCTGAGCAGATGGGGGCCGGAGGTGCTTGGATGAGCATGTGGAGGAGGCAGAGGTGCACGGGGGCCGCGGGGGCCGTGTTTGTGTGATTTCTGACACGCCTCAAAGACACCAGGAATGGCTGGAAGTGACTCTCAACCAGGTCACATAGCTGCGCCTTTTCTAGAAGATCCTCAGGAATTTTTAAGAACCAAACAGGACGACGTTTGTGACAGATGTCATTACATTGAAGCGTCTTCATCTACTTTTTAGTCAAGCTTTAAGGACCGTGGGTTCTGGATAAGTGGATGACCTGAAAACGGCTCATACTTTCGTCTTTAGGGGATTTGAATTTCCAAAGGAGCAACATTTGTTTTACTCCTCAGGAAAACAGGAAAGCCTAAAAGCAACGGATGAAAGAAAGGGACAAAGTGAAAACATGAAGAAAGAGATTAAGCTGAAAAAGTGTGGGAGCATAAAGCAGAGCAGAGGAGAGGAGAGGAGAGGCGGGCGGATGGGGCAGCTCGTCAGGCTTAATGATGGAGAAAATCCTCCAATTAGAGCGTTTTCCTGTGCTGCACCATGAGTTCAGAGGGGGGTCTTCTGACAGCTCAGGGATTAGGACCCGGGCCGGACCGGGCTGACTCGGGTCCGCTCAGGCACTAACTACTATCGGCCGGGTCGGGGCTTTAGAACCAGCCAGGGGCAGAAGTAGGCATGCGTTGAGCGGCAGTCACACAAGGAAAGGCATGCTGGGAAAACGAGCAGCAGAGAAACTGTTCTCTGTGCAGAACAGTTCATCAAACTCCAGGCCAAATAAGTCCGTATTTAAGGCAGAAAGTACTAAAAAGTTGATGTTTGAACTAAAAACGGCAGTCAGAACCGCATCCAAGCTCACACAGGTAAAGAAATAAGCTAAAAGGACTAGCAAGAAACTGTGTCTGCCAAGTCATTACACTCCCACCACCGTGCTTCACAGTGTTTGGGCAGCTAAACTTTCTTACTTCACTTTCACAGACTTCGTTCATCTTATTTGAATTGTTCACATACAACTTTACAAATCAAAATTGTTATTACATTTTCCATCTATAGGGCAAGTTCTGATGACAAGGAAGCCCCAAATGTTCAACAGTTAATTTATAAATCGAGACTTTTAAATCCATTTTTCTGTTTTTATTTGGGAATAACAGTTTGACCAGAAACTGAATTTGATGGGAAAACAGGAAACCTCAAACACAATCGTCTGCACGGTTATGTTTTGGAATTATGATCTAGATTAATTAGGAAAATAGTTTACTGTTTAAAATCAAGATTTAATTGAGAAAAAAGATTCCCCCGGTGGCTCTAACACTCTGCATGTTTGTTCATCTGCAGCAGTCTATCAAAGGCCCTCCGATCCTCTTTCCGTCTCTTTTCAAGGGTTCCCCGTAGTCTTTTCATTATGAGTTCAGTCATTTTTAAGGACATAGTTTCTGCAGAGCAGCAGGAGTTCATCAGAAATTCTCCTCTGAGTTGTGGACGGGACCGTTGCCATGAAGCAACCCCGCCTCCCCTTCCCTTCCTGCTGCGTATTTCCTACGTCACACACAGGTTATTTTTCAAACTGGGTTTTTTCCGCCTGCTCCTGATTTCCAACAATTTGAATAAAGAAAGATCCAGTAATGCAATTTGAATCTAAATGTTCTTGATAGATGCCCTGCATCATCAGGAAATTGACATAAGAACGTGTTTAAAACACCAGAAACACCCTTTTCATCGGAGGTGGTCTTTAGGTTCATTCAGACGTTAATATTTTCCATATTCTTGGTAAAACAAAGTCTGCATTTGAAGTTTACGCCATTTTAATCCTGGTTAGGATCAAAAACAGAACTTTTTTTTTCATCTCCAGACCTGCAGACGGGTCTACAGCAGCCAAAGGCGCACGAACATGCAGAGAATGTCTGCTCCTCTTTGAGCATATAAGGTCTAATGCAGTGGAAAACAGACAGAAATTCTCCAAAAGGTGACAGAAAATCAGAGTGGAATTGCTCATGTAACTGGGTTTGATCAATGCCAGAAGGCTCAGCTATTTCCATGGGGAGACTGTCCTGATTTTGTGGACGGGATGACGGGAGAACTCCAGCTTCCGAGAGCCAAACCAACAAATCGCATCATCATTGCACGAATGTTTGTGTAAAACTACATGAACCTTTGTGATCCCACCTAAGACTTTACCCAACAGCCCTGTTGGTTCATTTGAAAAGCCGGTGACTGTGTGGTACACCAAACATTTAGGAAGAAGCCGCAGGTGGAAGAGTTTAGGACTTAAATTTAAAGTATTGTTCACTAAAACGGGTCAACTGAATGTAACGTTACCAGTGTTTAACAAACTGAACCAAGACGAACAAAGCAAAGCAATACAGGCTGTTCACACCATCCACACAAACTACAGGGAACTACACACTGTGATACACAACTCTGACTGAAAAAACACACCACTAAATCAGTAACTCAACAGAAGTTACCTTCATTAAAAGAGCTGCATAGAGCTGCATAGAGCTGCATAGAGCTGCATAGAGCTGCGTAGAGCTGCGTAGAGCTGCATAGAGCTGCATAGAGCTGCGTAGAGCTGCGTAGAGCTGCGTAGAGCTGCGTAGAGCTGCGTAGAGCTGCGTAGAGCTGCGTAGATCTGCGTAGAGCTGCGTAGAGCTGCATAGAGCTGCATAGAACTGCATAGAGCTGCATAGAGCTGCATAGAACTGCATAGAGCTGCATAGAGCTGCATAGAGCTGCATAGAACTGCATAGAGCTGCATAGAGCTGCATAGAACTGCATAGAGCTGCATAGAGCTGCATAGAGCTGCATAGAGCTTAGCCTCATGAATCAAGTAAAGACACAAAATAACTGTCCCGTTCGCCCTCTTTCCAGACGATGAGCTGCACTTAAAACAAACAGCTCCGCCCTCAGACTCACCTGTAGACAGTCAGAGGTCCACAGGTAAGGAAACAGGAAGTCAAACTCACAGACTCGATGAACATCGAAAAGTTCAAAAATAAAATAAACTGCATAAATGTTTTTCTTGAGCTACAATGACTGAAAAACCCCAAATGGTAAAATAAGGTGAGTTCTGAGTTCAGAACTCGGTCTTTATCGGCTCGGTGGACGATGTCATCACTTTATATTCAGTGTCCTACCAAAGACACTCATTTTCTGGAGAGAAAGTATCAACAGCATCACACAAAGCATGGTGGAGAGAGTATTATGATTCGTTTATGTGGGATTGAATTATCATTTTCTATTTAATCTTTTAATCTTTAATCTTGTGAGTCCAGGTGGGAAAGGGGCTCTTCAGGGTTTTTTAAATCAAGTTAAAGAAATGAATTCTTTAAAAAGTTTCTATTCAGCCCAAATAGAAAAGGTGTTTCTTGTGGTTAACAGCAACAGGAATTGACTAAATTAAAGGATGAACCACTTTGTGAACTTAAGACGTCTTATGTCAGTCTGGCTCATTCCCAATAATAAAACAGAAGTCATATGAATTCTGAAGTTACCGCTACTAAACCCTAAAACATGCATAGAAGGTCTCTGTTAGTCATTTTATGAAGAAGCCGGAGCATCAGGTGATGTATTACAAATATGTGCAGTTTGTGAGTCAAAAGACTAAATCCATGACATACACTGGTTTTCCATGACCTCTGAGCCTGAAAGATAAAGTATTTCCTTTTATCAAATCAAATTCTTCCTTTTTAAATATTATTTTAAAGAGTGTCATAATTAAATGGGTTTTATTAAATGTTTTATTTATCAAAAACCAGGACATTTTTCGTCTCAAGCCTCCTTTGTTGCATCTTAAAAACAGAAGCTTGTCTTTGACTGGAACACGCCGACAGGTGAGGCGTCTGCAGAGACTCCTGGCATGGGGGGGCCTGAACCACGTCCACACCCTAGAGGGGTTGGATGCAGAATTACCACCACGGCCGTGTTCAGCAGGAATAACCGGGCCCCCGCAGACTAATTGATTAATTGTGCGCTCCATTATTTTGCTCCTGCACTCCGGCAGATCTGAGGGGCCCGGCTGCAGTTAACAGTCTTATTGGGGAGACGCGCTCCTCGCTCTGGATAATAAGGGAGAAAAGCGGAATTAATTGGGTTTGATTAAGGGAGCTTTTCAATGGGACACCGCTTTTTCACATGACATAATTAGAGGTCAGTTGGCGAGGGCTGAGGTTGGGGGGGGTTCGGTTGTTGGCGCCAGTACTTTGTGGGCGTGTCTGTGAGGGGGCGACAGAAAGACGGCGGTGTGTGTGGAGGGGGGGGGGCGCTCCCTTCACACTTGTAGGGCCGTGTTGTGTGTCTGGATTGGTGCGTTTCTATGAGCTCGCTCAGCAGAAAGCACACAGGGAGGTGGGGGCCCTCTGTGCACACAGGGAGGTGGGGGCCCTCGGTGCACACAGGGAGGTGGGGGCCCTCTGTGCACGCAGGGAGGTGGGGGCCCTCTGTGCACACAGGGAGGTGGGGGCCCTCTGTGCACACAGGGAGGTGGGGGCCCCATTGTGTGATTGGTTTTACTAGAATTGCTGGCATCAGAGACAGGCCTGAGGCTTTTGTGGAAGCTCCACGGTCATTAGCTGCACATTTCAGACACTATATTATTGCAGGAAACCTCATGGATCAGTGCTGAAGGATGAGAAAGACACTTTAGGAACAAATGCCTTCATTGCACACATGCAGACATAATAATCCGTCTGACATAATCTAGATGAAGCAGGCTCCCTGGGTGATTAGATTATCAAATATTTTCCTCTATGTTTGCATTTTTTCCCCTCAAAGCTGTTGGGATTTTTTCATTTCATTGAACCTTATTTACTTTTCTGCTGTAATAATTTCATTATAATCCAGAGGATTTTCTTCTGGGTGAGATCATTAGACGTGACAAAAGATCCCGTCCCATATGAAAGCCTAATTTGCTTGCATCGATGAAGCACATCTGTTGTTTTGAGGAGGTCCCCTCGGCTGCAGGAGAAGATCTTTATAGATTTCTGCTGGTTTAGGGAGGTGGGGGCAGTTTTTTCTTTTCTCGTGCATATTTTTTGTTCTCTTAAATTTTATTGTTAATCCCACAGTTGCTGGTTAAAGAGCCTTTCAGTTAAAAGCTTCCATGGCATTTCCTCCAGCTCATTGTCTCTAGGATGTGCAGGGACGCCCTCTCGTGGAGTCAAACTACAGAGGAATGTGGAATATGGGTCCAGGCGTCAGTTTCTTTCTGAGCAAAAAACAACCAGAGCCGCCAAAACTGACTTAGCCTTTAAAAAATACACTTTTTTATATTTTGTGGCCATGAAGCCATTTGTTTGTAAAATGTAGCTTTTAAACATTTACAAAAACAGGATGGCAAGTTTTATACTTTTCTGTATAAAACTTGTAATATTTTCTTTTACAGCAGCACATACAAGTACCTTTCAAAATAAAATACATCCTGTGTCAAATAAGAATCTCCTGCTGCAGCAAATTTACTTTACTTAAAAATGAAAGAAAACCAAGTGAATTATGACATTTTCTATCATGTCTTTGGTGGGATTTCATCCCTTTTCTGCTTTTCCTATAAAAAAAATGGTGTAGAATCCATATAAACAAAGTTACAGTCAGGACCATAAATATTTGGACAGAGAAACATTAAGATCAGGTGACTGACTTGGCCATTCTAGAATATTCTACTTCTTTGCTTTAATAAACTCCTGAGTTGCTTTGGCTGGATGTTTTGGGTCGTTGTCCATCTGGATTATGAAATGCCGCCCCATCAGTTTGGCTGCATTCACCTGGATCTGCGCAGACAGGGCTGCATTCACCTGGATCTGCGCAGACAGGGCTGCATTCACCTGGATCTGCGCAGACAGGGCTGCATTCACATGGATCTGCGCAGACAGTCTGTCTCTGAACACCCAGAATTCATTGGGCTGCTTCTGTCCTGTGTCACGTCATCAATAAACACTAGTGTCCCAGTGCCACTAGCAGCCCAGACCATCACACTGCCTCCACCGTGTATTACTGATGATGTAGTGTGCTTTGGATCAGGAGCTTCTCCACGCCTTCTCCATACTTTTCTCTGGCCATCATTCTGGTAGAGGTTGATTTTGGTTTCATCTGTCCAAAGAATTTTTTTCCAGAACTTTTTTAGCAAAGTCCAGTCTAGCCTTCCTGTTCTAGAGGCTTATGAGTGGCTTGTATCTTGCAGTGCACCCTCTGGATCTACTTTCATGCAGTCTTCTTTCTATGGTAGACTTGGATATTGATCCGCCTACCTCCTGGAGAGTGTTGTTCACTTGGTTGGCTGTTGTGAACGGGTTCCTCTTCACCGTGGAAATGAATCTGCCATCATCCACCACTGTTGTCTTCCGTGGACGTCCAGGTCTTTTTGTGTTGCTGAGTTCACCAGAGCTTTCTTTCTTTCTCAGGATGGACCACACTGTTGATGTTGCCTCTCCTAATACTGTAGCAGTTTCTGGTTTCATGTTTTTTTCTGTTTTCACAGCTTAATGATGGCTCCTTCCACCTGCATGGAGAGCTCCTTTGACTGCATGTTGTCTGTTCACAGCTAAATCTTCCAAATGCAGCACGAGTCCTCTAATCAACTCCAGGCCTTTTATCTGCTTCACTCATAATGACGTAATAAGGGAATTGCCACACCTGCCCATGCAATAGCATGGAAGTCAATTGTCCAATTACATACCATGAAATGAAAAAATGCTTTAGTTTTTGACATTTTTATGCAATCTTTTTGTTCAACCCATGGAATAAAAGCAGAAAGTCTGCACTTCAACGGCATCCGGGTTGTTTTATTCAAAAGTCACTGTGGTAATGTACAGAAACTAAATTAGAAATATTGTCTCTGTCCAAATATTTATGGTCCTGACTGTACGTACTTTGAGAACATTGCCACTGAACAACAGACCTTGTTGCGTAGCATAGATTCAAATTTGTGCTAAACTTAAATGACTTATTTTTATTCAAATTTGTAACTTTTTTTAAGCCAGAGGGGCCAAATTGGAAGGATAAGGTTGCAAAGCCCTGAATTAATCTATGATAGCTTGATTCAAAATGTTATAAGTCAATGTTTCAGTCAGACTCTATTCAAGTGGATTGCATTTTATTTGTTCAAATCAATCCGAATCTTTTATTATGTAAAGTAAAAAAATAAAAAGTGTATTTATGGTTTAGAAATTACAGTGAATCATTTTTAATCCTAATCATGAATTGAAGTAGTCAGTGTGAGCCCAAACCCTTTTCCACCTGTACTCCCATTAAGATCAGAACATCAAATTATTTTTGGTAATGAAGTAAAACAGGTAATTCATCAAAGCTCAACAACCTTTTAATTTACACCAAACTGTTTTCTTTTACTTAAAGAAGATTTAATGACGGTACTTTGCTTTTTATTATCTCTACTATCCGAATTGACAATTATTTAAAAATGACATTTTATTGATGTATTCATTTATATTTACTATTGCTTACCATTTGTTAATTTTACATGGTTAGAAAATGCTTTGATCCTGTCACTGATGTTTTAGCTGTTAAACATGAATGTATGGCGCCCTCTACTGTACGCGCTTTGTCATGACATGTTATTATTATTTTCAAATGTTTTCAGCTGTTTTTATTTATATTGAAAACAGTAAAGAAATTTTAAGATATTTTGGGATTTTTTTTTAAAAACAAACAAAAACTCCTGAAAACTGTAGCCTGTTTTATGATTCAAAAATGACACTCAGATCAAAACTTTTCTGAATTGATTGAAATGGACTCTCTTAAACATTTGTTTTCTTTTACGTTTTTTTCATACTTTTGTTTTTGTGTTCATGGGATCACGTTGGACAGGGGCCTGTTTCACAAAGGAGGTTAAGTGTAAACTCTGAGTTCATAAACCCGGAAATCAGGGAAACCCTGGGTTTTCCGTTTCAGAATCGGAGGTTTGTCAAACCAGAGAAAGCAGAGTAAGTCAAACCCGTTTCTGAAAGAGAGGTAACTTTTACTCGGAGTCAGTGTCCATGGTTACTTATGCTGTGAACCTAACCTGGTCGGGAGCAGGTTTTATTCTCCAAACTCAAAGTTTTTGCCGGTCCCCTCCCCTTTTTAAAGACGAAGCGGTATATTTCGCTTCAACCTTCATTGCCCACATTTCCGTCACACGATCTAAGTGACAAGAATGGCTTGTCCTTTTTTGGAGGACCCAATAGACGAGGAGGCTGCATTAATTCATAGAGAATTATATTTACCTCGTACGAGGATTTTGAGACCTCGACTCGATGTTTTGTCATTTCCCCATACGTTTTTGTTTGAGCGTTACCGTTTTTCGTTGCAGTCAATCACATATATAAAATGAAAACAACATTAGGTCTTGCTATGTAGATGTTTCATATGTCAAATATATTTATACTTCATTTTTAGCTGCTGCCATGTTCTTTTAATTCCTGCAGGATTGCATCTACATGGAAATGAAATCAGGGACATTGAATTAGATTAATGTAACAATTACTTTTTGGAAACACATTTTGCTAGCACTGCTTACTTTCTTAATCCCATATAAACCTATACCTCTTGATCAATACAAGGGTAGTGTTGCAGCGTGTGTGTGCTGAGCGGGGTGCGATCCACGAGAGACAAGGGGAGGGGCGATTGCAGGTGCAGATGGGGGGGGGGCGTGAGCACGGATGAGGAGGACGGAGAAGGTGTCATTCCCAGAATAACTGTTTTGGAGTCATTCTTAATCCGCTCTGGAGGTTGAGGGTTTCCAACGGGAAGTGAACCCCGAAGGAGAATCCCCTTCGGCCCTGAAGGAAATCTTCGCTGCGCTTCTGACCACGGTCGGAAAGACGAGAGAAAAGAAGGAAGTCTTTGCGCAGCGAAAGGTTCAACAGTAGACAAAAGTTCACTTTTAAAAACACAATTGCATGTATTAATATTAAACTGACCAACGTTTGCTAGAGGGAAAGGTTAACAAAAAGTCCTCTAAACATTACCAACGTTAAATGCATTTTCCCCCAGATTGGTTCTGTACACTATGCAGCATTTCATGCATTTACACCAGGAATAACACTTCAAAAGTACACCTAAATATCCCCATTTTTTATTTCACTCCTTACGCTATTTAATAAGTTATTACAGCCAATATTTTATAACAATGATTTAAATGCAAACTTAGGCATTAACTTGAGCAGCTATGTTTCCCACGCTAACTGTCTCTGTTTTGCAGATGCAGCGGTGTTGCTTTTCTTCTGGAATATCTGCTCATATTCACTGTAACTCTGCAGCAGCACGTCAAGTTCAGCTGGAGAAAAATACGCAGACCTCTTTTTTTCACGGTTGCCATGGTGACTCGTGATATCTGCGCTCCATTGATAATGGCTTCTTATAGACGCGGTGCGCACGCTCACCTCCGAATCAGTCCACTCTGAGTTGATTGATCTAACGCGGATCAGCTGCTCTGAAACTGAAAACTCAGAGTTGTTAATCTCCCGATTGACCAACTCAGAGT
Organism: Oryzias sinensis; assembly: GCA_037389245.1. Classification (NCBI taxonomy): domain Eukaryota; kingdom Metazoa; phylum Chordata; class Actinopteri; order Beloniformes; family Adrianichthyidae; genus Oryzias; species Oryzias sinensis. The sequence goes on along the minus strand of CM074498.1, from coordinate 432,034 downwards.
TCAGGTTTGACCTCAGAGTTGGTTGAACCTCCTTTGTGAAACAGGCCCCAGAGGTCATCTGGAAGGCTTTGTTTTTTTGGTGCGGTGTGGGACAAGCAGCCTTCCCCCCCCACACGTTCATTTATCAGATTCATTTAAGTTGATTTACTTTTTACTGGTCAACATTTATAGAATTCCTTAGTAGAGATTTCATGTTAAGAGTTACGTTTCTGAAAATAAAAAAAATCTTAATATTTCAGTTTTGTGTACATTTTGACTGAAAGTGATGAAAATGTGAAAGGAAGATTACGTTCCCAAACTAGCTTACATTTATTTTATTATTAATCAGATCATATTGATGTTATAGAACTGATTAATATCAATATTCTAATTAAAAACAATCAAAATATGTGTTAGAAAAACAGCAGAAACTAAAAGCAAGAAATGCGTAAATGTCAGTGGAATAATTAAAGGAGCAACAGATATTTTTTAAATTCAATTTAGGTTGAAAGAGATCAGCTGATGGAGGATCTGACGGAGCAAATGACGCCTGGAGTCAATGGGAGAGGTGTAATTCTGAACTCCAACAGGTGGCGGCGGTAGCGAGCAGACAAACCCCGATTCAGAGCCACGAAGAAAGGTCGGCGCGTATAAATCCGAGCGGGAACATGAGAAGAGTTTACTGGAGTTTTCTGATGCTCCGTTTAATTAATGTAAACAAAGAAAACACGAAGCTACAAGAAAAACTGGGCAGGTGGATCGACTAATTCCCCAAAGCTTAAGGAAAGCAGAAACGTATTAGCTTTTCGTGTTTGTAAGTTTAGCTAGCTCACGTTTGTTTTGGTTATTTTTTAGCTAGCTCCTTTTTTGTTTACGTAAGTTTAGCTAGCTCCCTTTAGTTTTCGTTACTTTAGCTCTCTTATTTTTGTTTTTATAATTTCAGCTAGATAATTTTTTAAGTCGGGATGTCGGATAAAAATCTTGTGGATGAGTTGAGACGCTGGGCGACAGAAGAGTTTAATCTGCCTCCGGACAGTCTTCCTAACAACAACTATTTGAAAACGTGGGTTTGCCAAACTAAGTCCAAACGCGAGTTTTTTCCATCTTCATAAACTATATATTTGATCTTTCTTCATTACTGTTTTCCTGCATCAAATGTCACCGTTTGCCTTCCAGACTGTGTGTTGGGAATGGCAGGTCAATATGGAAGTACATGATCCAGCACGTTTACTCACAAAGGTTAGTCTTGTAGTAATATTTTTAGTCATAGTATATTCTTGAAAGTCTATTGCAGTTTTATTTAAGGCTGAATTTACTACGTTCTTGATTAGCGTCCCTAAATTAATAGTTATGTTTGCTACCTAAGCTGTTATAGTGTCTTTGGAAAAAAGATTTCTAGAGTTTTTATTATTTTTGTCTGTTTTCCTCTAGGAATGTCAGAATCATGCGTGGCAACCTGCAATGGTATCCTTTTGGCTAAAACGGTGATTTTAAAGTCTTTATGAAATGTAAGGTCTCATAGATTCAGTTTTATTTCTGCCACTGAATCTGAAAAGTTTCATTAAATTTCTTAAGAGTCAGTTTTGTAAATTTATTTAAATTACATGGGGGGTGTACTGTATGTATTTCTAGTTTATCCAAGGCTTTGTGTAATCGTATAGTCATGGTTTGTCGTAATCTTCCTTACGAAATGATGTCTAAGGTATCAAGCACTTCAAGACAAAGAGGTGAGATGATGAAACTTCAGCTTTTTGTCCCTCAGTAGTTTAATTCATTATCTCTACAGCATATCTGGTGTGTTTACATGCACAGTGTAAGAAAGCGGAAGGCCAGAGCGAGGCTGCAAAGCGCAGAGAGCTTCAAACGAAGATTGAGCAACTCCGATCTGAGATCATTGTTGTGGACTCTCAGATTAGAGGAACGGAGGAACAGCTGGCTACACAAGGTTCTTCAAACCCTCTTGTTTGGTCTATGATGGACAGATGAGATGATAGTTGATGTGGTTCTGTGAACAGTGTTATTGGCTTAGAACCCCATGTAAGAATAGGAGCTTAAATTATAAAAGAAATCTGCACTGACTGCATATTTTTGGTTTCCATATGCGGCCAAGACTTTCTGCTTGAGGTTAAGCTACTCTTATACTGAGATCAAAGACCAAAGTCTAGTTTAATGCTGTCATTTTGCCTGTCAGAGGACTAATGTGATTCATTGTTCTTGTTCCACAGAGCGATCCATCAGTTGCATCAAAGGCCAAATAAAGGACAGCCAGTGCAGAGAGCTGATCCTGCAGGCTTTTAGACAACGCTGCTCTTTGGGTCGTCAGATACTTTCTGATGACGTAAAAAAAATTGATGGCCATAGCCAAGGTCTGGACGAAATTGCAAGGTAAGAGGAGAAAAGAGTCTATTTTCAATTCAAATGGGGACTATTTTTTATGTTTTCTGACGGTCCTGAAGCAGCCCATTTTTACTGAAAAGACTAAAAGTAGAGAACTAGGGATGGGCCGATATAATCCCACATTTCCCCTGCAGCTGTGTCTGATGGCCCATATTTACTGAGACCGATTCTTAAGTGTCTACAAGAACGGAGTCTAGATTTCCTTCTTGTTTCTTTATTAGAAACTTTTCTTTTACTGGACAATTACATTGTACCTTTGCTTTTTAACATCCAGCAAAGACTCTCATAGGAACAAGCATCACTTTAAAACTATCCCATATATTTGTAAGCATTCAGGTGATTCATTAAATATTGGACATAACTGCAAACCTTAAGCTCCCCGTTGCCAGAGATCTGTTAGGAACATGTGTTCATACCAAAATAACATTTACCTGAACACAGTCCATTACTGACTGGCTGTACACATGAGCTTCCCAATCTATTAGGAACAACATTTCAAAAATAGTGTTTCTGAAAGCATCTGTAGATTTTAGACCGATAAACTCAAATGATGCAGATATCGGCTGATGCCAACACTGATACTGATGTATCGCCCATTCCTATATGAAATGTTTTGTTTGTTTAATCTGTTGCAGGAAAGCAGAGATTGAGATGCTTTATGACAGTGAACCTTCAGACAATAGTGATGATAAAAGGGGGAACGTAAAGGGAGGAGCAGAAGCACAAGTTCTAGTAAGATCTTAGTCTAAACTCTTTTGTTGTATTAGAATCAGAATCTATGTGAAATCAAATCCAGAAACCAGAAATTTAAGCTTCTGAATGTGTTTTCTCCAACAGCGTGAACTGAGAGCACTGTGTGTCGACAGGGTCCAATTTTATCAGTCATTACAAGAGAGCGAGCTCAAACTACTAAACTCTGCCAACAGACAGTGAGATCGCACTTGAAAAACTTTTCTTTTGACTTGATGTTTGGAAAATATTTACTACATTTTCTTTATTACAGTATGACGCGTGAACAGAGGACCACTGTCTACCAATACTGGCTGAGCTCTGTGGAGGTTGGGGAAATGTCTGGACCTTTTTGTGGATGATGTTGTACTTGTCTCTCATTTTCAAATGTTTGACATCAACAGAAGGTGTTGGGTGATTATCCTCCAAACCATGTGCTCTCCGCACTGCAGCATTTGGCCTTCAGAGAGCAAACCGAGCTGGAAAAGAAACTGGTTTCTGCAGACGTGACTCAGGATCTGACGTCTCTTCGGTAGTTCAACATTGCCCTCATCTGTGTGCTTTTGTTTTTCTTGTCACGTTGTGCTATAAAATCACAGAGTTGTGCTTCTTTTAGGTTCCAATATGAAAGCAATCGCCTTTTGGATGTTTCATTGGAGGAGAAGAATGAGTTGCCACCTGTGCAGACTCTCTTAGAGGTACTACTGCTAAAACCAATGCAATACTCCCAAAAGTCTTGATGGGTACTTGGAGGTTTGACATTTTTGGGTATCTGTTCTTTGTCCAGGCTGCTTGGGGAGAGGTGCAGCAGAGTCAGGTGGAGCTGGCCCAGACTCGCCGTAGAGTCCAGGGGCTCAAACAACAGTTGCTGGCCCGTAAGAAAGAGACTGCTGCTGCAGACGAGCTCCACTGGGATGCTGCCGCCCTGTAATTATGCTCTTTACTCTGGATAAGCAAGCTTTGTACTGTGTGTGCACATACAGGGGTTTAGCATGTTTAAATCAAGAAGAAAATTCAGATTTGTTTAATTTTTGTATGCATGTTCTGTTATTACCGCGAGGGGGGGGGGTCTAAGGGCTGGGATGTCCAGTTTAGTTTATTCTGTTTAGTATTATTCTATTGAATTCTATGCATTTATGATCCTTTTTGATTGTATGTTGACCAGATGTAGATGTTCTGGGAGCCACACTCGGATCTGGACTCTTATTTTTCCCGTGTTCAGTGCACATAAATGCATAGATTTGTCTTTAGTTGATTGTGTCTTACGGTTTTTGTGGACTTGGTGTTGTTGTTAGGTCGGCACTCGAGGTAGAACTGCAGGGTGTGATGCAGGCGGCTGCCCTTGATCACATCAGAGACTTCTGCATCCAGTTGGACCGGCACGCTAAAAGCCGTCAGGAGGCTCTAAGAAGTCTGCACAACCAGTGGCAGAGCATTCTGGACTTCAGAGAGCTTGTGGTAAGACGTCATCATGAAATGTGTGAGAATAGATGGATTTCTATGCAAGACGCCTTTAAAACTTTTACCACAAGTGTCTTTAGTTAAGTCCAACACTAATACTTTTCCCTGACAGGCCCTCAGACAGGAGCAGATAAGAGGTCTGATTAGGGGAAACTCGACAGGCAAGACGCAGCTAATCCGCCTTCACAAGGAGGTCAGTTTGGAACTTTTGACATTTCATTGAAAGGAAAACCTACAATCCACTTGAAAAACTTCACAGCGTTTGCTTTCTACTGTTTCAGCTGCAGGAATTCATTGAGGGCAAAGTTTTGCCACAGTTTGCAGACGTCATAAATGCAGCCACTGATCTACGCAACTCTATTTCTAAGGAGGCCAGACAGTTTGGATCAGTTTCACTTGTCTCTCTGGACCGCAGGGTTGTTGATGGGTGAGTTTGTTTCTTAAAAAGAACAAAAAATATACTTTTTAATGCAGTTTTTATGTTAGCAGTAATTTTAGTTTGGTTCTTAATAAGACTCCTTTGAAAAGTCAACTAAAAATTCTGCACTCATAAATTAAGCCATGTGACATTTAGTCTCAATAATAACTAATGACTATCCCTGCCCAGTGTAGTTCAGTCTGTTTAGTATTATCCTATTGAATTCTATACATTTATGATCCTTTCTGATTGTATGTGTACCTTAACGGTACCAAGCCCACTGAGACGACTGTTGTTGTGAATTTGGGCTACAGAAATAAAATTGAATTGACTTTTTCTAGAAAAGAACAACTTCTTCTTCTGGGATGAGAAGAACTGCTTCACATATTTGTTTTTGCTTCTTTCTTGTCAAAGTATTCGGAGAGTTCCTGCATCAAGTTTGTCAATCCATCGCTTGGCGTCTCCAAACTTCAGCAGCTTGAGTCAGAACCTTTCGTTTCCTGTGCACAAGGTTAGCATTAGCATGTAGCGGTGCTGCCTCTTTGGACAAAGGCTGAAACGAAATCTTTTGCCTTTCTTCTTCCTTTCAGTCGAGGTTTTATGGCTTTTCTTGCTTTGTAATGTGTGTTTGTGAATACTTATACTTTGAGATGCAAGATCAGTAAACCTCTAAAAATCAATTACCTTAAAAAAAAACTCACATGTTATGGGAATAACTTATTTTCCTGGTGAAGCGGATAAATCACTTTATATTTCCTCAGAGCTCTTAAAGCCACTGAAAAACATGACAATAATTCCAGTACTTGACATTTTCCCTTCAGAGAGCTATGGTTTTAATGAATAATCATGTAGAGAAGTTTAATTTCTGCGACTATTTCTTATGTTTTGAAACCCTTCAGGCACCAGAGGAGCTGTGCTCACAGGCTCGATACCTGCAGCTGGACTTTCGGTTTCTTCGCCGGTTACTGCAGCTTTACACCACCAGTCTGCAGAACGTGCAGACAGAAGCAGAACAACTGCATGCATCTGATCAAAAAGGTAACAGAGTTGTGCTTGAAGCTTTTTCTACTGATGCAGAAACACTTAATCACATGGACAAATGTATGGATCTACGAGAGGTTTTGTAACCAGTGAACATCCACGCTTCCCAGCGCTGCTGAACAGAATCAAGGAGGAGGATCAGAGAATCCTGAGGTCTCTGCTTCCCAGAGCCAGAGGCCTCACACAGGGCTGTGCACAGGCCCTTTCCTACCGAGACCAGTTCCAGACAGCCATCTCTCACTGGTGAGCCTGTTACCACTTTGGGGTTTATTCAGAATTGTTTGTAAAGAAAAGAAACTTTTGTATTCCCCTTTTTTTTTCATTACATTAGGCTAACAATTTTAGCTTCTTTGTTACAAATCATGGAAGCCGAGAACAGCCACCTTTATTTTTTACAGGCTTTCTAGTGACGACGACGTCTGTCTTATTACGAGAAAACAGTTTTTATTCTTGTGATAAAATGACAAGCCCTCCTTCGGCCTGCACCTCTCAGGCATCAATCTATAACGGTGTAGACGGCCTGATCCCCTCATCTGGTCACCGATGAAAATTGACAACAATCGCAGAATCTGCTGCAGCCGCCTGCGCAGCTGCAGCCGGGCCAACCTTCTCAAATGAGGACGACTGATCTGAAGGTTGTTTATGACAGACAGCGTCGGCACAATCTCCACCGGAGTTGGCCTATGATTAAAGTAATCAATTATAAATTATTTCTTCTGACACTTTTTCTCAAATTGCTTTTTGCTGCAGGTTGTAGAAAAATAAAAAGTAATTTTTTCGTTAACATGAGAGATTTGTTATTTTGTGAGATCTTCTCACTATAAATAAACGTGTTTTTATGATACTGTTATGAGAAAATGGGTGTTGGATTCACAAAATTATACTTTCTTCATAACTTTTGTCTGAATTTTTTTGAATAATATTTCTCTAAGCAGATTAATGGCTTTTAACAGGATGCTGTCTCTAAAAAAAGTAATTTAGTTTAAAAAAATGTATGCGCTAGTTTCTAATATTGATCGTTGTAGTCATAAAAGGTTTTTTAAAGGCCAAAACGCAGTTATGTACTGAGTTTGAATTGATTTGGTCTCACTCTGTTGAAGTATTAAGTGATCAGTAGTGAACATTTGATGCTCTTACTTTGTTTTGACACTGATTCCGTGTGTTTCTGCACACAGGTGGGATAAACCTGCCCAGCATGTCCTACCTGACCTGAGGAAAGGAGGACTGACTTTCCAGCAGTGGCTTCAAAGGTGGAAACTCGCTGCCAAAGACTTGTAGCTTGAAACTTTAAACTCTTTTCTGTTGGAGCCACAAAAATGTCGTTATGGTCTGCAAATGCTGCCCGAGCGGCTGCTATTTTCCCTGCTCTATCATGAAAAATCAGAAATAAATAAAAACGTTAAACCCAATAGCTGCTTCCTGTTCTCTGTCATAGTAGAAGCTTGTTTTACTGGAACGTGCTGTGAAGGCTGGTGTCTTCCAGCGGCCTGGCGGCTCCGCTTTCAGCGGGGAAGTATGCGGCAGTCGTTCGGCGCCGATTGTTCCTTTGTAGCAGTGAAGGGGGAGTGGAGCAACCCGATGCTTGTAAATTAGGCTCCTCCCACCTCTGCGGCTGCGCACTTCAATTTTTCACTTTTTTTCTCTCCTATTTTTCACTCCTCTGGCTTCCGGACGCTAACATAGACTGCTGCCGCCGAATTTAAAGAGACAGGGGATAGCTATTTTAAATACGTTAACGGCAACCATTGTTGTTTTCCGATGTTTTTGTTTTTTTTTCTCTGCCGCTTTGGTGAAACGGGGATGTTTCGTCAAAGTCGCGGCGAGTAGCCAGCAGCGGCTCGTCTATTCCCCTCAACTCTGCTGGATTTCCCGTCCTTTTTGCCTGCGTGCAAAAGACTGTCCAGTCAAGCAAAGTAGGGTTGCTGGCAGGCAGACAGGCAGGCTGGCTCCCCGACCGAGAGCGAGGTTTGTCCGCTAGCCCAACAAACCAACAGCCGCCTCTTCGCTCGTAAGTTGCGGTAGCGGCTCTCCGGTCCTCCTCGCCGGGATAATGGCGAAGATTCAGGCGCATAGCGCCGCCAAGCAGATCAGCCAGATTCAAGACAAGCCGTACGTTATCACACAAAAGCAAGTGCAGCAGCAACACTTCCAGAAGCTGAAGGTAAGCGGACGACGGACACGTCAAGCGGAAAAGTCCCCCGTAGCCGTTACGGCGTCGGCCGCTGCTCCACATTTGGTCGTCGACTATTGAAAGGAAGGGCTCCGGCTAACGCCAGGTAGCTAGTTAGCCCGAAAAGTAATTCCCGGCCGAACATTTGAACGCTGGCGTACGAGGTTGGACTCGGAAGCTGTTTTCCAGCAACCATTGGAGCGATTGTGAGACGAAGGACTGAGTTTGTGCTACTTTCTCATTGACGCCATCGCTGGCAGAGCCGTGAAGTCAGCCGTGTTGTGGGAAGTTCCTCCTCGGAGGCGGTTCGTCTTTTCTCTTTAGCCTGCTCCAAACAAAGTGGAGCTCGGCTCCAGGCCGTGTAGAAACGGCGGCTGTGCTTGATGATTCAGAATTCTGGATTTTGTGTTTTCTGTTACATTTTATTTTCGTCGCAGCCTGACCCCCCCCCCCCCCCCCCCATGCATTGTACTGATCGAGCAGTCGGACTTGTGAACGGCGCTCCGCTGTTGGCTAGCATTAGCTTCAGACGCTACGCGCTCTTCCGTCTGAACGTTTCTGTGATTTCTCGGTGTTTAGTGCCGTAAACGCTGCAGACGGTAGAAACGGGAGCTGCCGGCTGCTTCTTTCCCGGTTCAGCTGCGTCGTCTTTCCTCTTCAGTCACTTGCAGCTTGTGTGTGTGCGCGCGCGCGCGAGTGTGCGTGCGCGTGGTAAATAAAGCTCAGCCTGACTTCAAACCATCATGCAGACTCGAACAAACGGTGCTGAAAAAGCCAGAATTCAGACTAAACGGGTAAATAAAGTCCCGATCAGCTGCGAGTCCTGCACACTGGTGCATGATGGGTAACAGTTCTGCTTTGGAATTTGTCCTTTTCCATTTCATGCACCAACATCTCACCTGACAATAACTGCTGGTCTTTTGTTTTAAAGGTTGAAGATGCCTTATCTTATTTGGACCAGGTGAAGATCCGGTTTGCCAATGATCCTGGCATCTATAACAAGTTCCTGGACATCATGAAGGAGTTCAAGTCACAGAGGTAACCATGGGAGCAGACTTCTTCTTTCTCTTTTTCCCATCAGGGGTCGCCACAGCGAACAAGTCGCACGGTTAACCTGCCAGTGTTTTACGCCGGATGCCCTTCCTGACGCAACCTTCTCAAAGCAACCGGGCTTGGGACCGGCACAGAAGTAGAGAAGGGAACAGGGAGCAGCCCGGATTTGAACCTGGTTTCACGGACGGAAGGCGCCCAAACCAGCACGAGCTAAACCGGCTCCCACCATAGGAGCAGACTAAACCCTGATTTAAAGGGATTTACAGTAAAGTACTTTGGATCTGTTGCAAAAGCATTCCTAGTCATCTATTAATTACATTTATGCCGTTTTCTAGGATATAGTTTCTGCAAAGTGGCAGTAGTTGATTAGAATTTCAGCTCTGAGTTGTGTCAGTGGTGCAGAGTAAGCCTGCCCCCTTTCCCATCATCTCATCTGTTTACATGCTGCCCTGCTAGCTTACAGCCCCTCACAACCCCCACCTTGGCTGGGTGTCGGTGTATGCTTCCCAGTGTAGGTTCTTGGGCAAGGCGCGTCCCGCTGCTGCCTAAATAGTAAACGGCGTATATTTATGATAGTGGTTTAGTACTTTGTTAGAGTCCAAAGCGCTTTTCTGCCACAGTCCCACACACTGATGCCAAACACTGGCACCAACCTATAACCACCAGGAGCAATGTGGGCTTCAGTGCCTTGCCCAATGACACTTGGGCGGACAAGGCGAGAGCAGAACCTTGATTTTCTCATCAGAAGTCGAACGTTCTACCTCTGCGCCGCGGCCCCCAGTGTAGCCCTAAGCGGGCCCTGGTCTGGGTCTTCCTGTGCCGATCCGCAGACTGAGTGTGCAGCCGTCCTGCAAAGAACAGGACGGTTTCTGAACCTAAAAAGGAGACAAAAATGCTGCCAAGCCGATGCTGAATTCACCCAGAAACACGAGTGACATGAAAGGCAGAGTGAAGTCCGTTTGTGAGGTTAGTGGTTGTGATGCTTGGTTACTGTAAGTGTAGTTAACAAATCTTTAATGACTCCAAAGACAACTATTTTTTCAAAACTGATTATTTAACATGAATACAACAGACACCAAAAACATTATTCTTAGCTGGTTCCATCCAGAACTAAAATGTTTGACTTAATCATAAAGTAGTGAAGCATGAAAGTATGTGTCTCTATCTTCACCCATCATCATCATCATCATCGTCGTCTCTCTTCAACAGCATTGACACACCGGGGGTCATAAACCGCGTGTCTCAGCTATTTCATGGACATCCAGACCTGGTCCTGGGCTTCAACGCCTTCCTGCCTCCAGGTTATCGGATAGAGATTCCCAAAAATGGGATGGCCTTTCTCCAGTCTCCGTTCTCCGCTCAGGTGAGCCACACTTCACGCTTGTACTGAAACCCGTGAAGATTTCAGGGTGACAGAGTTTAGAGGTCTTAAAGTTCCACTCTGACCATCTTTGGATCCAGTTTCTAAGTGTTCCCAGTGGCCTTTTAGTTATGATGATGCTGTTTTGGCCAAAATTCCATTCAGTTTTATTTCTATAGCCCAATATTACCACAACGGTCACCTCTAAGGGCTTCAGACGGTAGTTGTGTAATAAACATGAATCATAAAGAACACAAAGTCATAGAATCAATAGGTAACGGCTAAACTAAACCACTCATTTTCTTGGACATAGTTTCTGTAGAGCGGCGTTGTGGGCGGGACTGTTGGCGTGGTGAAAGCCAGTCCTCATCTGTTTACACCCTCTCCCACTAGCTTATTGCCCCTCACACCCCCAACCTAGCATTAGCAGTGCAACAAAAACAGTGATCAGTATCAGATCCATCCGTCCATCCGTCCAGTTCTGATCCAGACTCCAGCTCAGACCAGGAAAACAAAGACGATCACGGATCTGTTGGTCTGACAGATGATCAGAATGGAGCGGAGCAGGGGGCAGGAGGCTGTCCATTGTAGTTTTTTTATACCATGGTCCGGGTGAATACTCGAATCTGATTGGCTGCTGGGTGTGAATTAAAAAGTGATGTACCACAGGATAACTGCACAGTGAAAGAAGAAGTTCCGGTCAGCTAGCTTAAATGTTTTGTATCACTGCGCCGGCTTCTTTAAAACAGCCTTTAGCTTCATCGTTTGGACAAAAACAAGCGGTAAAAAGTGAACTTTCTCTCTGAACTGATGCTTTATTCAACCCATCGGGACGATCAGCATAGATATATATCGCTGAATCTTGACTGCAGCGGTGATGCGGCGCGAACAAATAGTCCGCTTTTTGTGAGAAAAGTGATCCAAATCAGAAAAAAAACAAGAATTAAGTACTAAAACCTGGTTACTATGTAAGTCACCATGGTATAAGCAGGTTAATGGCCTTTGAAGTGTGCGTTATCAGAATTAACGCAGCGGAAGGGACCAGGCTTCCAGTGTGCGTTAAAAAGTGATAATGCACACTTCGTCGGCCATAAACCCTTACACGTAACAACTTTAGGCTTTTTATTTTGTCTTTATTTACTTACTTATTTACTTATTCTTTCTGTTTCTCCTCCATCAGCAGAACAGGTTAAAAACAACATTTTGTTTTATCATAGTGGCCTTTTGAGAGAAAACTGATGTTTGAGTGATGGAATCACAAAACACGGCCAAACTTTGGAGAGTTTGCTGCCATCAGATTGTATCAGTGCGTTTGACCCACATGAGCTGCAGATGTATGTATTATTTAAACTTTGTGTGGAATAATGTCTCTTTGTGGGGTTATTTGCACTTTTGATGAACCTGGAACTGAATCCTCTGAATGTTCCGTTGCTGTCGGATGTTTCCCAGAATGACAAACTGTCAGAGAGGATTCTGATTTTAGACGCATCCCATTGTGGAGTTTATGGATTTTGGAAATCATTTAATGTTTTTGTCACTTCAGTTTTTATGTTAAACTTTATTTAAACTGATGCTAATTTCAGATCTGAAAAGCTTTGAGGAAATCTATACACTTTAAATAATTATCCAATTGATTTGAATCATGATCGTCTTTGCTAAATTTAATCTTTTCATGTTTCTCACACAAAATGTTGCATATTTAAGAGCTTCTTGGATGACCTCATAGCGCTGTTATTGCATATGAAAATGTAAAAGGACACTTTTCTGCTCCTTTTTGCCCATAAATGTTTGCATTTATTTACAAAGTGCTTAAAGAAAATCTAAAAGCTCTCCATTGTGCTGTAAAACCAGATTGTTGTATTAAACTGTGGATTATTGGAGCTAAAGCTGCTTAATAAAAAGATAAAAAGTGTTATTTTTAATTTATGGAGTTTGAATTCTTTTGCTTTAAAAAATCCACTTTATTTCAGAGGCGATGTAATTATGTTTCATGTTCTTAAACATATCATTTCTTTAATGTCTCATGCACTGTTTGTCCCCCCCCCCCGTCCACCCATGCAGGTGTCTCCGGGACAGCACGGTAAAAATCTGACCCCTCCTGCAGTGGGCTCGTCCTCAGGCCCCGCCTCCACTGTCCACGCTGAAGCTGGACCGGTCCAGACCAGTGAAGTCAAGACGCCTTCGTCAGAGTCGTCCAGCTCGACGGGCCCCGCAGAGCCCCCCAGCAGACTTTCTCTCCCCCTGACTAAAGAGAGCCATAATCCGGCCGCCGTCTCCTCGGTGTCCCCGCCGGCGTCCGAGACCAGTCCTGTTGAGTTTGACAGTGCCATCAGCTATGTTAACAAGATTAAAAACCGTTTTCTGGACCACCCAGAGATTTATAGAGCCTTCCTAGAAATCCTTCACACCTATCAGGTAAAAACTGGCTGATTAGGATGCAGATTTCCGGCCCCATAACTGAAACGTTTTGCATGTATCTCAGTGTACAGATGACACTGCAGCGGCTTGTTGGCCGTTTTATTCCTGAAACGTGTGTCATGGGGTGGATGTGTCGGAATGCACGCCATTCATCACTATTGCATCAAAACGGCTGTTTTTGTACAAGATATCGATAACTGGAAATGTGATTGTGCTTTTAAAGAGTGTTTCCCCCTTTGGCTCCATGTCAACACGGTTTCCCCCGTCACTTTGCAGAAGGAGCAGCTGGAAGCCAAGGAGAGTCGGGGCAGCAGCGGCATGACCGAAGACGAAGTGTTTTCCAAAGTGGCCAGCCTTTTCAAGGGGCAGGAGGACCTTCTGGCTGAGTTTGGACAGTTCTTACCTGATGCTAAGAGATCTCTGGTCAGTGAAGCTCCAGCATGTGAACTTCTAACCTTAATGAAATAAGTGAAGATCAGAAACGAACCTGGATTTTCCGGTTTGTCCGGCTTCTCCAATGGAGACAGACTAGCTGTATTCGCTTTTCAGAATGTCTCTGCTGATATTTACTTCTTCTTTTGCTAATTTAGTTCACGGGGAGTTCGCTGACGGGGAGCAAAGAGCCGCTGAAAAAGTCTGAGGAAGACGATGTATCAAGCAAACAGAACAAGAAGAGGCCCCGGCCCGTCCTCCTGCAGCACATGTCTCCTCTGCTGAAGGTACGCTTGTGCTCCTTATGGACGCATTTGTCCAAACGACGCCGGACAAAAGTGACAAAACGCTTCAGTTAAGAAGAAAGCTGGATTTAAAACCTGAGAAATGCTGCAGTTTGCCTTTATTGTGTGAGGTTGAACCCCAAACGATTCATTTCATAGCTTTATCAGTGTTTAAAGCATGCAAAGTGGCACAGAATGAACATTTTATCTTGGAACTGTTGTTCCTTTCTGTGTTTGTGTAGCTTCATCTGACTGGAGCCCTGAATTACTTTATTCTTGTTGATGAGGCTTTGTTGAAGTATTAACCGGCCCTGGCTTGACATGTTGTGTTTTTTTCCTGGTTTCTAACAGTTGTCTGTTCTTCAGTCAGAAGGATTTCCATGTTAAACTGTAAACGTATTCTACAGTTAATCTGAGTAAAAACCAAACCTAAGGGGGAAAAAGTCGTGTTTATTCACTGCAGGGTCTGATGTATTTAATGACAGCAAAACACAGAATTAAGAGAAAGGAAGGTTTGTTTGCATACGAAAGGACCCCCCCCCCCCATTACAAGATTTGACCTAAAGCTCGATAAGTTGAGATTGTGCATCTTTAACCTTTTCTTTGATTTAAATTAAAAAAGGCCATTTGAAGCCTGATTGGCTGGTTTTTGGAAGGAGCTGCACTCTGAGTGTGGGGCCACGCTTTGATTAAAAGCAGGGGTGTCCAATTCTACGCCCCCAGCGCCAACATTCTGCTGGTTTCTCCTAAACTCGACCCCACCTGCTGCCGATTACCTGGATCAGGTGTGCTTTTCCATGGAGGAGCTGCAGGTGGAGGTCGGCGGTGAAACGTGTGGGACTCTGGAGTTTGTGAAGGTTTCCTTCATCACTCTGAGACGGAACACACTGGATCATCTCTGAGAAGCTCTGTCTCAGTTTTGACTGTCCAGAATATTTGCTGAAACTGTGATGACGTTTTGTTTTATTTATACAAAGACACAAAACCAGTTCAGGTTGTGTGTCCTTCCATAGATGCACCTGTGACGACCACAGAGCGCTTTTATCTTATAAATAAAGATTAAAATGACAATAAGAAGATCTTTGCGTTTGTAAAACCCTCAAGTCAGAAGTCTGGACCACATATGACACATTAATATAATCCATGTGTGATCCATTTGTGATCCATGTGTGATTATGTGATCATTATGTGATCCATGTGTGATCATTATGTGATCCATGTGTGATCTTTGTATGATCCATATGTGATCATTGTGTGATTATGTGTGATTATGTGATCCATATGGAATCATTATGTGATCCATGTGTGATCATTATGTGATCCATATGTGATCATTGTGTGATTATGTGTGATTATGTGATCCATATGGAATCATTATGTGATCATTATGTGATCCATGTGTGATTATGTGATCATTATGTGATCCATGTGTGATCCATGTGTGATTATGTGATCCATATGTGATCCATATGTGATCCATGTGTGATCATTTTGTGATCCATATGTGATCCATGTGTGATCATTTTGTGATCCATATGTGATTGTGATCCATGTGTGATCATTATGTGATCATTGTGTGATCCATATGTGATTATGTGATCCATGTGTGATCCTTGTCTGATCCATGTGTGATCCATATGTCGCTGCAGTAAATATATTTTTGGGGGTTTGACAGGTTATGTTCTTTAGAAAAAACGGCCCTTTTCTGTCTTTGCTCCGTCTTTCTATTTAGTAAACATTCAGATTAGCAGTAGGATGCATGTAGCTAAAGATTCCCATCAGCCTTTGCTGCTCAGTCTTAAAGCTGCATCCAGTCTGCTGTTGTTTCCAGCAAACGCTGCTGATTAATTCTGACTGTTGCTCTGTGACTTCTTCCATAAGGAAATAACGTCAAATGTTGTGCATTATGAATTCAAATCAGCTTTTTCTCCCTTTACACACTGCTACAGAGCAGATGAAAATGTTTATTAGTCTGATTGTCTGATGTGCTTTCCATTCTGTAAGAATTAGATTATTGGTATTCATAAAATCTCTGAAGTTTCTCAAGTCTGCTGTGCCATTAAGGAGATCAAATGTTCTACATATTTATGAAATAGTTTTTCTTTTTCAGAAAAAAATGAAGTATTCTTGCACCAAAGATCCGTCTTTTGCTTCAGCCGGGAAGCACGGCGTCCTGAGGGAATTCTCCTTCTTTGACAAAGTAAGGTTTATGGATTTTATTACATTTTGGATTTCCTGTTTTCTAATCTTTACCTTGCTTTGACATTTTTATCTGATTACCTTAATCAATCTTTTAGGTCCGCCGCCTTTTCAAAAGCCAGGAAGTGTACGAGAACTTTCTGCGCTGCATCGCGCTCTTCAACCAGGAAGTGGTTTCTGGAGCAGAGCTGCTCCAGCTGGTCACGCCTTTCCTGGGGTGAGAAGAACAAACTACAAATGGCAGCGTGTTTGCTAAATGTCTGATCCCACGACAGGAAAAGGCTGGAATCTGACAGAGTTGTGCGACAGCAGGTGGGTCTCCCTGAACTGACCTGTCCCTCCCCAACAGGAAGTTTCCTGAGCTGTACTCGCAGTTCAAGTCCTTTCTGGGGGACAAAGAGCTGTGTCATGGCGTGTCGGGGCTGTCGGACCGCTACATGGAGGGGGGTGGAGGCAGGGAGGTGGATTATGCCTCCTGCAAGCGGCTGGGGTCCAGCTATCGAGCGCTGCCAAAGACCTACCAGCAGCCCAAATGCAGCGGGCGCACAGCCTTATGCAAAGAGGTACCACAACCTTTGGGGGCTTGAACTGGGCTGTTTCCTCTGGTTCTGGGGGGGCTCTCAGCTCCTTGACCTCGCTATGATACGTCACGATTTAAAGAACGCTTGGAATTACAAAATGTTTCTTCACAGGATTAAACCCTAAGTTGGTCTGACAGCCTTCATGGCTTCTATGCTTTTGGGCTTTGAGTCAACCTTCAGTTATCACTTCCTTTTTACGCGGTGACAGCAAAGAATTGTGGGATTGGATTATCTGGTCTTTCAGAGTCTATGTTCTGGTGTTACCTACGCTGAAGGAAGATAACAGGAAGCTCAGGTCCGCCTTAACTCTCAGTCACTACGTTTTAACGTCCTTTTGGAAGGACACTGTTCCTTAGAAGGAGTTTTCTTTTTTAAATTTGATTTATTTTGAATTATTTACCTAGGAAAAAGGGTCCGTTGTGTCAGACTCCTGGAGCTGCAGGTCACCAACCAAAGGATGCTCTGGGAAAGCCTTCATGTGCATCAAAGGAACCGTAGCAGGCGTTGGAATGTCTTCTCTTTGTGTTCATACTTTCCATTTGTGCGTCCTAAGGTCCTGAATGACACCTGGGTGTCATTTCCTTCCTGGTCAGAAGATTCTACTTTTGTCAGCTCGAAGAAGACTCCTTATGAAGAGCAGCTGCATCGCTGCGAGGATGAACGGTTCGAGGTAAACCAACAGCACAAAGATTTCTCATCTGTCACTCAACAGATGCCATTTATTAAAACAAAGCGTGCTGAAAACATTTGTCCAACAAACTCCAAGATGGTTAAAAACTGTCTGACAAAACATTTTTGTTTCCAAACTTCCATCACTAAGAAACGCAGACGTCACCGTCTTCAAAGATGCTGGTTTGTGATTCTGATTTTGGTTTATGCTGCCGGTGACACTTGCAGCTGGATGTCGTTCTGGAGACCAACCTGGCAACCATCAGAGTGTTGGAGAGCGTCCAGAAGAAGCTGGCTCGCCTTTCTCCCGAAGACCAGGACCGGTTCCGGTTGGACGACTGCCTGGGCGGCACGTCCGAGGTCATCCAGCGGCGTTCCGTCTACCGAATCTACGGCGACAAAGCCCCAGAGATCATCGAGGGACTGAAGAGGAGTCCTGCCACCGCCGTGCCTGTGGTGCTGAAGAGGTCAGACGCTCCTCTTCTGTCAGAACCGCTCATGTTGTTAGCCCAGATTCTGCTTGTGGGCATATTTTCGATAAATACACTTCTTGACCATTGCTTTGTTTTGATATAGATTCAGTAATTTACAGCAGGGGTCCCCAACCCCCAGGCCGCAGACTGGTACCGGTCCGGGAGACGGTTGTTCTGAAGTACCAGAATCTGCTCTGCATGTATATAAGCATATAATGTTTCACACACGTAGATAACGACGTTTATTTATTATTATTTCTAGAAAATACCACTTTTACGACAGTTGTCGTTTTCTTTTGCTTTTTTTATCCGTCATTATAAGTCTGATGCGGCTGAAGTTGGCGTTCGGTTGTTAGCTGCCACTTTGACATTTTTCTTTTATTAAATACCAGCCACAGAAAAAGATTTAATAAACAAATGATGCTGATTTGTGGAAACTTGGGAAAAGGACATTTATGAATTTTCCTACAGCAAAGCTGAATTAGGCAGACGCCAGAAAATGTATAAACAATAAATCAGGATTTATGTAGAAGCAAATATGATGAATGTAAAAATGATCTGAGTCTCAGTGTTAATAAAACTATAATGTGGCTTTTATTTAATTTTTTACAAATCAGAAGCAACTTCTACAAATAACTTTTTCGTTGAATCTTTGTCATCTGTAAAACAATCTTGTAATATTTTCAGATTTTTTTAAACTAATTCTTTTTAGTGGCATTTCAATTTGAAAAATATGTTTTTCAGAAACCAGAAGCTTAAAAATATTTAAGTAAAATTCGTTCTCGTTCAGACTGGTCCGTGAAAATACGTCTGACATGAAACGGCGTCCTGAGAAAGGCTGAAGACCACCGACCAAAGGACAAGCTCCATCTCATAACCATAACTGACATCATCATTAAAAATCTGTGACAAAGCGGGCAAACTGCTGCTCTGTCAGCCACAGCGGATTCTTTCACGCTGCTTCTGTGGTCAAATTAAAGAGCAGCGCTTTTGCCTTCAGGTTGAAAGCCAAGGAAGAGGAGTGGAGAGAAGCTCAGCAGGGATTCAACAAAATCTGGAGGGAGCAGTACGAGAAGGCCTACCTGAAGTCCCTGGACCACCAGGGCGTCAACTTCAAGCAGAACGACATGAAGGCGCTGCGCTCCAAGAGCCTCCTCAACGAGATCGAGAGCATCTACGACGAGGTAAACTGATACCCACAATGCACCAGGGCATTGACTATTCAACAGCTTCAACTTGTTGGGTCTGTTTGTCTTCCACGTCACTAGATTTATTTACAGGGGGGTCCCTACGGTCAGGAAAAACCTGGAAAAGTCCCGGAAATTGAAAATGTCATTTTAGGTCCTTGAAAAGTTTGTGGAAAACGACATTTCCTCTGAAGTTTTGGAAAAGTTGTAACATTTTATTATCCTTGATACAAAAAACAGATCAAATAGTTTAACATGAGATTTGAACTGAAATTCTGGTGGAATTTCAAGCTCACGCTATGGCTGATGGGAGTTTTTGCTTTGAGTCGTGGCGCTTCCAGCAAACCATCGTGAAATGTAGCGTTAACAACGAGGGAGTGTTCAAGGAGAGCTGTGAGGGTCCTGAAAGACCCGGAAAACCTGCAAAATGCAGACATTGCTCCTCAGACGTAAAGGAAGAAACAGCAGCCAGCCAGCCAGCCAAGCCAGCCAAGCCAGCCAGCCAGCCAGCCAGCCAGCTAGCCAGCCAGCCAATTTTGGCGTCACTGAGGAAGCAGATTACACTCAATAAAAAAACAACGCTGGGATCTTCATTGAAAACTTTTCTAATATTATCAAGAAGTACAAAAACAAAGAACTGTAAGCTGAGCTGAAAGCCACATAGATGCTATTTAGTTTAAATAAATAATAAAAAGCCGCAGAATCAACTGTTGTGTACCAAAACGCTAAAACACCCACCGCCAGTTTAAAAAACAGAGGAGTGCGCTAAAGTATCACGGCACAGAGGTTCCAGCTTTGATTTGAACAAATAAAATGAGATATTAAGATTACATTTTTGATGTTTCTGAGCCCGGTTTGAACAGTAGAAACCATATTTGTCATTTCCTGGAATGTTGTTTCTTTTTAAGCCTCTTATTGGATAAAAACTTGACCTGCAGTCAGTCACGCTGTGATGGATTTCTGTGAGGTCCCTGCTTCATCGCTCTCCCTCGTCTTTCTCAGCGTCAGGAGCAGAGCACGGAGGAGGGCGGCGTCGGTCAGCAGAGTCGCAACGGCTCGGCCTCCACCAGCGAGCCGCACATGGTGTTCACCTACGAAGACAAGCAGATCCTGGAGGACGCCGCCGCTCTCATCATCTACCACGTCAAGAGACAGCCCACCATTCACAAAGACGACAAAGACCACATCAAGCGCATCGTCCAGCACTTTGTCCCCGACCTGTTCTTCTCCAGACGTGGAGAGCTGAGCGACACCGAGGAGTGGACGGATGAGGAGGGGGAGCACGAGGAAGCTGCAGAGATGGGAGCGGCGGCGCCGGAGGCGGGAGGCGGCAGTGGTCATTCTAATGATGCCTCAGGAACCACGGCAGCAGCTGTCGGGGGCCACAGCCAGGCTGCCCACGCGCCGCCCAACAACAACCAGCCGCAGTTGCACCAGCAGCCCAACGGCGAGTCCAGGAGGCGGCGCTGCAGCCCGTCCCAAAGTCTGGACACGGAGGCCTCCACCACGTCAAGTAGCACGAGTCAGCCTCCAGACACGGCCACGCCACGCCCCGCACCTTTAGACACGCCCTCTGGCGGGGCCGCGGAAAAAATGGACCTCCGTGACCCTGAAGCCGAGCACCAGAAGGAGATGGACGGCGTCTACAACCTTTTCCTGGTCAACAACAACTGGTACTTCTTTCTGCGGCTGCACCAGACTCTGTGCTCGCGGCTGCTGCGGGTCTATCGCCAAGCTGAGCGGCAGCTGCTGGAGCACCGGGCGGAGCAGAGCCGGGAGAGGCTGCTGGTGGCCGAGGGGAGGCGGGAAAAGGCCTGCGACCTGGCCATGGAGCTCCGCCTCAAGCAGCCCAGTAAGTCCAGCTGCTCGCCGTACGCCGGAGCCAGCGTCCGGAGTTTAATTATGTGCTCCAATTAATGATGAAAAAGTCAGCCTGAATGAATGGAGATGGTTTTAAAAAACATCCATCTGTTAGAAATGATTGGAAATATTCACTTAGTGACTCACGGATGAATCTCCAAAGAAACTGCTGTTTAGCTGATGATGATGATGGAAGTTTAGCTCAAATCTGCATTTCTGATTGTTTCTTTCTTCGAATTGTTGTAAATCAGGAGCTGAGGAAAAGATCGTATTTGTGACGTAGAAAAGACTCTGGGCGGAGCCACAAGCTCCCAGCTCACGGCAATGGGGAAGGGGGTCGGGGTTGCTCCACACCAATGGTGCCGCCCAGAACTCGGAGGCAAATTTCTAATGAACTCCTGCCGCTCTGCAGAAACTATGTCCTATGAAACACCCAGGTTTTTGGATTGAGGCTAAAATCCTAATTCAAGAGACAGCTGGGCGATGAGAACAGGACGGGAGCGAGACTCCTCCCCCTGGCATTTCTGTCACACGTCTGTTTAGACTGCTCCTGTCGTTTGTCCTCAACTCTAACGTCGTTCAAAGATGTCAATAAAGATTTCTATTTTAACATCATCAGCAGAAGTCCACTTGTAAAGACGAGCGGCTGCTTTAGACAGGAAAAGTGAGCTTCTGTGTTTTCACAGGCGAGGTGGAGCTGGAGGAGTACTACCCGGCCTTCTTGGACATGGTGCGCAGCCTTCTGGACGGCAACCTGGACTCCACGCAGTACGAAGACACGCTCAGAGAGATGTTCACCATCCACGCCTACATCGGCTTCACCTTAGACAAGGTCATACACAACATCATCCGACAGGTAGGCCCACTCCGCCGTGCGTCCATCCGTCCCTCTCAGCGTCCAAATGCCTCACCCTGCTTTCCTCCCACCTCAGCTGCAGCACCTGGTGAGCGACGAGGTGTGTCTCCAGGTGGTGGACCTCTACCTGGCTGAGAGGAAGCGGGGGGCAGCGGGGGGGAACCTGTCCTCTCAGTGTGTCAGAGCCGCCTGGGAGACCAGCTACCAGTGGAAGGCCGAGAGGGTCATGGCTGAGGAGAACTGCTTCAAGGTGAGCCGTTTGACTCCTCATCTGGGTTTTCCTGTCTGCCTGAAGGTTTGATTTCTGTTCAGAAACTGCAATTCTTAGCTGTTATTTTGATCAACGCTTTATCGGGATCAGCTGGATGGCACAAAGACGCGTTCTTCTTCCTTTTCCTTGGCGTGTGGAGTGTCAAAGTCTTCTGTTCTGACGGCAGAAAGACTTCATAATTCCAGGGAAGGAAAAGGTCACGCTCAAGCAAAAACCGCTATTTTCAAACTGTTGACCCTTCCATCCATACGTCACTGTGAAATCTGAGTCCCTGACGGGTGAAAGTGTGACTTGGTTTAACATACGACACGCGTGGTGAACGGGCAGGCCTTTCATGGGACGTGGCTGTTGGAGGAGGGTGTGAACGCAGCTCCAGCCTTTGGACTCTACAGACGGTCTACTCTACCTGGTGATAAACGGTTTTTCTTCTCTTCCATCAGTTGATGTTTATCCAGAACAAAGGCCAGGTGACGATGACCGTGGAGCTGCTGGACACCGAGGAGGCTCAGACTGACGACCCACTGGATGTCCAGGTAAGCACTATGAAAGAAGAATCCCATGCAGTGATTGATTGAACCGATAGGCTGTTGTTTCCATCAGTGCCTGTCCAGCTACATGGAGCAGTTTGTTGGGACAGAGTCCAGTCTGTGCTCTCAGGCAGAGGGATACTTCTTTAAACCCGTGTTTCTTCCCAGGTACGGTGAAGCTTTACGTCTGATGTCAGGATCATTCATGCTTTAGGCTGTTTAGTCTTTAGGTGTAAAAATAAAGAGGCTGTGATCAAACAGATTTGGGAAAGTAATGCCCGTTCTCCGCCAGGAACCTTCGCCGTTTCCGCCGCTGGCAGGTGCGGCAGGTGGAGGCGATGCGCTGCAGAAGAGAGTGGCACCGCCAGCTGGGCGTGGAAAGCGCCGGCAGCTTGGACTGTCGATTTAAGCTCAACACTCACAAGATGGTGTTTGTCATGAACTCTGAGGACTACATGTACCGCAGAGGAGCGCTGGTCAAGGCCAGAAAGGTCAGACGCCGCCTGGCCTGCCTCACACCGTAGAGCCAGACGTATTAGTTCATCTTTGCATGGTTCATCTGCATAGTTTGGATGCTGCTTTGGACTTTCAGCTTGGTTTTAGAGCGGCAGTGCAGCAAGTTAATGTAAAGAACAGAAATGTTTAGCTTTTGCTACTGTAAATGTCGTTGTTCTCCTTAAAACACAGAGAATTCTGTTACAGTTTCTAATTGCATCCTGATGGGGGATTTTTATGCCTATTATTACAGAGAAATGCTTTATGTCTGCATGGCATAAATAAATCTCAATATTTTATTAAAAGCAGCAGGGGGGGGGTGGAGGCGCTTCCTGGAAAATCTGCAATGAGGAAAACGTCTTTTGCTGTCTAAACCTGAGACTCTGCCTTCCTCCTCAGTCGCAGCACAGCGTGGCGGCCGGCCAGCACCAGCGCTTCCACAAGTGGCACAAAGGCTGGCTGAGCGATCACGTCAGCGCTGCTGCCGAGCGCTCCGTGCACAACTGGCTGATGGGCGAGGAAGAGGAGGACTTCATCCCCTGCAAGACCACCTGCCTGCCCACCGAGGTGAAAGGACAGATGGTCAACAGATACCGAGTCCATTACAGCAGTAGCAAAGCCCCCTCCTCCCCATAAAAGAGTGATGAAGGTAGAACACGCACTCTAGCAGGTAAATGCATGGGCGTCTGTGACATCTGCACACTAAACAGACATTCACTGCCACGCCTTTCTCTGCTCTTCCTCCAAACGTACGGGCGTTCAGCTGCACTAAAGAAACGTCCAAACTCACAATCAGTGAACTCATTTCAATAATAGACGTGGCGGAAAACGAGGACCAACAACATCCGTGCGAAGATCTGAGAGACTCTGGTCAGGACTGGCTGCACACCAGGCCCCAACGGGACTGGAGGATCCTCTTCCTGAAATGATTCAGAGCAGGATAGAGACAGCAGATCGCCTCAGAACTTCTATAAGATGCTTTTTTCCCAAATTGATAAAAGTTTGAGTTTTTCCGCTATTTTCTTTTTATGTCGTAGTTTTAGCTTCTAAAGCAAGAGCCTGTTGTTTCTGTAAGCCACGGAGAGATTACGCCAGGTGTGATTGTGGATCCAGCTCTCATCATCATGTCTCTGCCTGTAGGTCTAGCACAGCAGAACTGCATCATCTGCATACAGGGAGGGGTTTTTACACGGACCTTCCACAGTGGGTTGGTGTGGTTCTTTACAGTGTTTCACGTCAGCCAACTCTTGAAACATTTTTCTGTTTTTGTTTCAAAGCGCTGTGTTGTGCTTAAACACATCTCCACCACAAGCGGAAGGCGCTGCCACTCACGGACGGGGTTTCATGAACCAAGAGCAGTAAAAATGCATCACGTTCAAGATCTCACCAAATGTTTTTTTTTATTTGAATGATGACATTAAAAAATAAAAGCTAAATATCAGTGTTAAAGAATGTATAACCCTGTATCGGTCATTAGAAAATAAACCCTCCTTGTTGTGACCTTCTTAGACATTGACTGGCAGACCGTATGTGGCTCAAAAGGCACAAACGCTTCAATTTCTGTCGCAGATTAAATTCCAGTTAGGAGATCTGTAAAGAAACTCATTATCCGGAGTCATTCATTTGGATGATTTTGAAGTGTTGAACTATTTTGACAGTATATAGCTTTAATTCACTTAGAAAGGATCATCATCACTTTGAGTTCTGAAAATTGAAAAAACAAAAAAGATCTGCCAGTTTTAGCTGCTTAATAAAACTGAGTAATAACTGACTAAAGAGCGGTTTAATCCAGGCTGCATGCATCCAAATGTTAACTTGGACTATCTCACTTATATTCTGAGTAAACCTGCAGATGTTTAGTTTAGTTGTAGACTTTGCTGAGCCTGCACTCTCAGACTTAATCTGATTAAACCTGCAGGCCTTCTTTGCAGCTGCCCGCGCCTGAACCCACGCCTGATCGACCACCAAACCATCCGATGGTTCCTGAGGACCTCTGGAGTTTGGGGGAACGTTGCGGCCACAATAGCCCTTGAGGGGGGAGGGGGGGGACCAACTCGCATCAGCAAAAATATTCGCCGTCTTCAATGTCAATAAAGCGGATTTATTCAAAAATGGAAGTTATATTTTGCAGTTTCCAAACAGCTCGTAGCTGAGATTGAGGGAGAAGTCATCAGCACCATGTTGAATCCAGTTTCACTAATAAAGATGTGGAAAACACAAATGATCCAGTTTACATTTGAGGATTGGGAATTGGACATACTGGCAAACGAGGTTAAGTTCGGGAGGTGGCTCCAACAGGGAGCTTTAGTTTTTAGATTTAGAAAAGGAATCGTGTAAAAGTGGTTTTGAATCGTATTTTTAGAAATGCAGCTGGATTGATGTGTGTGAGATGCAGCAAACATGATGTACCTGTATACATGGAAGATCTAAGATAAATGTACTCTGAATGAGCTGCTGGGACTAAAACGCCATGTTTTAAGCTTGCAGCTAAACAGGCAACCAAATCCCATGTGTGATGCTGGAGCAAGGTGAGATGAAACCTCCAAGAATAACTACAAGTGAGAACCGATGACACGGCTGATGGATTTAGATTCAGAGCTGAGGAGGAAAAGTTCTGCTTTAGAGCTTCAGGAGAACCTGAAACATAAAAAAAGTCAGGAGACGGAGTGAATTTTCATAAATAACTGTGGTTTATAAAACCCAGATATGACAGGATCACCAAAGTGTTTACAGAAATACAAAGACAGAAAACCT
Source organism: Oryzias sinensis (assembly GCA_037389245.1). Lineage (NCBI taxonomy): Eukaryota > Metazoa > Chordata > Actinopteri > Beloniformes > Adrianichthyidae > Oryzias > Oryzias sinensis. The sequence continues at coordinate 406,420 of CM074498.1, read as the reverse complement.
CCTAGAACAGACGATCAACATTTACAAGCTACTCTGTAAAGGTGGGGTTCACACAGTAAGACATTTGTCTTCACATTTAGTCACAGCATATTTACTGTTTTCTAATTACCAAACATCTACCAAACTACACGGACTACCACGTTTAGCTTTACCACATCCAGAAAACAGCAGGGAACCAACGATAACATCAAATGTCTTTGCAAGCAAATAGAAATAAGAGGCGAGTGCAGAAGTCCTCAAACTGTACACTAAATAACCCTGTTTGCTTCTCTCCGAACGCCTTAAAGCGCCGCAGGCCACGCCTCCAAGGAAAAAAGGGACCGTCGGGAGAGAAGAATGAGCAAATTTCGCCTTCAGATCCAAGTCTGATCCAGTGGAAAAAATCTCCACTGAGTGCCGCCTGCAGACTCCTCTGAAAGCAGGGTTTGGAGGTTCATGCACATTCACAGCCAGACTAGAAGTCACCTCACCTGTAGCCAAAGCCCACACAGGTGACGTGGACTCAAGAGAAGGGATAAATAACATGACACCTTTTTTCCATAAACATGTAAACATCTTCATCATAGAAGAGGTGAGATTAGAAGCAAGAAAAGCTTACTGGTTTTTTCCTGGAGCAAAAATGGCATCAAAGAATCATCTCTGTCACAACAAACACATGGTACAGTTTATAATGAACGCCTATGTACACAGTCAAACAAAAGCATGCAGGAAAAGACGCCTAGTTTTTAGAGGTTGTAAGTAACAGCAGGGCTGTAGGTTTCTTATTGGATCTGTGCATTGCACTGATGTTTTTTTGTTAATTTTCTGCAGGCTGCTGAGGCTTATGAGGATAAACGTGTGCTGATGTCTCCGCATGAGCATCAGAGCACCAAACATCAAAAACACAGTGGATCTCAAAGCTGTGCTCTTCAAATGTGAGCGCGGCTAAAGCGGATTTACAGCCGCCACACGCATACACAGCAAATGGATTTGGATTGCATTCCAGGAAGAAACCCAGCTTTCCTCTGAACACTTTACCAAACACAAAAGACACATTTACCACGTTAAATAAACGCCACCGATTTAGGAACTCTGCCTTTTACCTCACATGTTCTATTTCCTCTAGAATGTTCATTTCCCCAGTTTCTACTTTTAACAACTTTTGAGATCAAATCTGAAAAAGAAATCTCTCTTTTTAATCCATTGTGTCCAACAGTCATGTCCAAACTGGATGAACTGTTAGGCTAAGAGTTAAGCATAGAAGGCATGCATGCATCTTGCCATTGTTGTGTAAAAGGGCACTTCAGTATTACATCATATAAAGGTCTAAAGCTCTCTTATGAGATCGGGGCTCAACCAAGGTCTCTAATAGAAATATGGCACAAGTTTAACCAGGAAACCTCTCTATAAAACACAGAAAATCACCAGTATCACATAAGAACTATGGATCATTCACATTGAAATATGTGCAGTACAAAGAAATTGTTATATAGAAATGTATGAAGCAAAACATCTGTTAGATTCTTTTCAGAAGCGCAGTAAAAGAACCCCCTCTATGGTTTCCAGTTGACAGTAAATGCAACTCAGAGAAATCTCCAGACAGAATGGTTTATCGGACCTGCTTACATGTGTATGCGCCCGCCTGCTGTAGTCTCTGATTGGCTTCGGCTTTCTCCTCTGTTGTTCCTAGTGTGGTTAGAAAAAGTCAACAGTCGCCTGACAGCCTTAAAAAACTCTATGAAATCAAAGGACCTGAAAAAGGGAAGAGATGAAATCCCAGGCAGTGTGGTGTTTGTGAGGAAGGGTCTCGTGCCGTCTGTGTGGGGGGCTGGACCGAAGCACCACACCGTTGTGCTTCAGCGGTGTGTCTGTGTGTGTTTGCTGGGCACGCACAAAGACCAGAGGGGCAGATGAGGTAATCCGTGGTCAAGGTGAGGACGGGCTCACCTGTCACAATGAAAGTCACACCAACAGATATGAGGGGGGTGGGCTGATGCTGGACGACACTGAGGGGGGGTCTCTGTAAGTTTAGTAGTAGAGTGTAGCAGACGCTTCAGCTGAAGGCTTCATCATCCGTGTCTTCAATCAGCACCTTTGTGTCAGTTTTTGATCTGAAAATGGAAACAACAAAAATTCAGAATTCAGTGGATATTTGCACTGGAACAGAGACGCCTGTAGAAGTCTGAGACTGTCCTGGGGGTAAATGTTTAGTGGGTGGAGGGATGGATGATGGATGGATGATGGATGGATGGTGGATGGATGGTTGGATGATGGATGGATGGATGGATGGATGGAGGATGCAGGGTGGTTGATGATGGATGATGGATGGATGGATGGATGGATGGTGTTGGACATGGATGGATGGATGATGATTTACGATGGATGGATGATGTATGTGGTTGATGGATGGATGGATGGATGGGTGGGTGGGTGGGTGGATGGATGAATGGATGGATGGATGGATGTGGTGGTGGTGGATGGATGGATGGATGAATGGATGGATGGGTGGTGGTGATGATGGATGGATGGGTGTGGTGGTGGATGGATGAGATGGACGGATGGATGGGTGGTGGGTGGTTGATGGATGGTGGCGCGGGTGTGGATGACGGATGGTGGGTGGGTGGATGGATGGGTGGGTGGATGGAGCGGTGGCTGACGGATTGGATGCGTGCGGGCAGGTGGGGCGGGCGGTCGACGGATTGACGGGCAAGGCGGCGGTGGGTGATGACGGATGGACGGATGCGGGCACGACGACGGACGAGTTTGACGGATGGACGGATGGATGGACGGTGGGTTTTGGATGGACGGGTGGTGGTGACGGTGGTTTGGATGGATGGATGGATGCACGGTGGATGGTGGTGGTTGATGGATGGACGGTGGATGGCACGATGATGGACGATGGATGGACGATGGATGACGGATGGATGGATGGATGGTGATTGGGCACGATTGATGGATGGATGACGGGTGGGTGGGTGGTGGTCGATCGATGGATGGATGATGGATGGATGGATGGGTGGTGGTTGGATGACGGATGGATGACGTGGGTGATGGCGTCGGATGGTGTCGACGACGACGGGACGGATGGATGGATGGGTGGATGGGTGGTGGTTGATGGATGGATGGCGGATGGGCGGATGATGGATGATGATGGATGGATGGATGGATGGATGGATGGATTTAGACGATGATGGATGGATGGGTGGGTGGATGGGTGGACGGGTGGTCGGATGGATGGTGATGGCGATGGACGGATGGTGGGTGGTGGTGGTGGTTGATGGATGGACGGATGGTGGTGGGTGGGTGGATGGATGGATGATGGATGACGATGGATGGATGATGACGATGATGGATGGATGGATGGATGGATGGATGGATGGATGGATGGATGGATGGTGTTTGATGGATGGATGGATGGATGGATGGTGGTGGATGGGTGATGGACGGATGGGTGGATGGTGGATGGATGGACGGGTGGGTGGGTGGGTGGGTGGTTGGATGGATGGATGGATGGACGGACGGACGGACGGACGGACGGACGGACGGACGGACGGACGGTCGGACGGACGGACGGGTGGACGGGTGGATGGACGGACGGGCGGGTGGCGGGCGGCGGCTGACGGATGGATGGTTGGACGGACGGACGGATGGTCGAACGGACGGATGGATGGATGGATGGATGGATGGATGGATGGATGGATGGATGGATGGATGGATGGATGGATGCATACTTCCACCTGCAGGTTCGAATCTCTATTCCTGAAGCTTCTACAGACTTTGCTGGTCATTTTTTAAAACACAGATTTCTGCTTCAGTCTAAATACTACAAACTTTTCTCCAATTTCTGTGTCTTACGATGTTTGGATTTTAGGTCTTAATTTCATAGTAACTTGATTCTTGAACAGCTCTTCAAGTTTTTTTTCTATGTATACTTTGTTACTACTAATGTAATGCACTACATGAACGGGTTGGGTAAAGAAAAGAAAATCTCTTAAGATTTTATGGTGAAAAGAAACAAATAAAGTAAAGCGAAGATTCTTTCAGGTAAGAATGTTTTTACCGTGATGGTGATATCAGAGGGCGCTTCCGGAGTGTCATGCGCCAGGACCTCTTTCCAGCTTTTTCTGTTCGGAAGTGTTCTTGACGCCAGCCCTCCTGGTCCACCATCTGCTCCAGCAGAGTCTGATCGCCAGCGCGAGCGGCGCGCACTGAGATGTCCCTGACGGCACCTAAACTCGCCACAGTTATTCAGGTGTTCGCTCGCGACGGAAAAGTCTCCAGCCACGGGCGCTGTGTGAGGAGGGTGTTACCTCAAAAACCTTCTCAAAAAAGATCTGACAGACAGCAGCTAAGACCCACCTGAAAACTTCGAGCTAGAACCGTGACTACAATGTCGCCTACAGAGTTGTTCTTCATGATCGTGGGTCAAAGAAATCTGACTGGTCCAGGCGGCTTATGAATCACATCCCCACGATGGCGCAGTAGTAATAAGCCTGAGCAGATAGGAGAAAGTGCTAAGCCTGAGCAGACAGGGAGAAAGGGTTGCCTGAGCAGATGGGAGAAAGGGTTTGGATTTTGGATGTTCATGCAGGCCAGCTTGTGGCTCACCTAAAAGTGGTAAACGATTTCTTCTCTCAGGAAGGTGTTTTCTCCGGCCCCACGGTCAAACAGACCCCAGTCCATGCGCAGATCCCACATCAGAGTGTACAGAGAGCTGACGGTTGAGGACACGATCAGCATGTAGAAGAAGGTCTCTGCATCTTCATACCAGGATCTGAAAACAAGAAGATGGAAACTTCCCAGGAATCTGACGGAGGAGCAGATTTATTTGAGATCAAAGTATAGAGCATCCATCCATTCCACCGATAAGGTGTTTGCAAAAGCTGAATGACCTGATCAGGTTCATCCACAGGTTGAGGACCATGGCTCTGCTATTCCCCTATTCGATCACCAGAGGAAATGCAATAAGTAATTGAAATGGCAAAAAGTGATTCATGAGATCTCCTGAGGCAGGGAAACCTCTTCAGTGTCCACAATTCAGTTTCTGTCCATCGGGAGGTTCACAAACATTCATCAAAACCAAAGCGAGGTTTTAAGACATTTATGACAGATTACCAGTCTAGGTTACATTGAATGTTTAGTGCAAAAGTGAGCACCCCCCTCCTGTGAATGGAGGACAACATGCCTTATTGGTTGCAGAGCTCCAGGTAACAGTCAGACCCCTTAATGTCAGATAATTGGACAAACCTTTTGGATAGAATTGGGCTGTTAATTTGCATCGTTTTGAACAAAAATAAATTCAGGAACAAAACCTTGAAAAACCCATTTAGATATTAAAACCAACAGCAAATCATGAGTCATAACTACAGAATGCAACAGAATTTACATGGAATCATTCTGCCGGATCGCCACTCCTGTGCAATCTGAGAGAGAAACATGGAGGCTCTTCTGATGCACTTTGTCTGGGTTCTGTGCTAGGTATTAATACATCCATCAGCTCCCCGCGCCTCCGCTGTTCAGACAAACACAGGCCGCCACAGGAGGCCTGCATCACCCATTACCAGTCACCGCTTTCTCTGCCAGCAGCCAACAAGACGCTGGACGATGGACGCTTCTAACAGAGATCTACTGCTGCATCGCCGTTAACCGCTCTCTGCATTGTGCTGCGTAGCTGCTTCAGCTGAGCTGATGCATGTGGAACGGTCCCACCGCCACACATCGCCACATGCGGATTCAGCCTGGCCAGGCAAGCTCCACAGAGGGACTGATCGCATCGCCGTTTGACCTTTCAGCTTGTGCTGTTGTCCAGCTCTGCTCCGGAGACATTAGGAGGTGAAACGCAGTGAGATGGACATTGATTGGATGATGGTTACTGACTCCTGACACAAACACGGGTTTTTCAGTGTGTCTGTTTTTTAGTTATATTTTGATGTCCAGCTGAGGGAACCCTCATCCACGTTTGTCCCGTTTCTCTGAGGTTTCAGCCAACAGCAGAAAAACATCTGTGCCCTTTTGTGTCAATTTCAATAGATAGATTCACCTGGGCGTGAGACGGTCCGTCCTGGGAACGGACAGATTCACCCATGCGAGACGGCTGTCCTGTATGAAGATCAGGATTCACTCATGCACGGGCTCGTTCCGTATCAGAGACCAGGTTTCACCGCGAGACGCGCCCGTCCTGCATGCAGACCAGATTCACCTGGGCGCAGACGGCCTGTCCCAGGCAGACGAGATCACCTGCGCAGACGGCCTGCCCTGTATGTAGACCAGGATCTACTCATGCAGACGGCCTGTCCTGTATGTAGACCAGGATTCACCTGCGCAGACGGCCTGTCCTGTATGTAGACCAGATTCACCTGCGCAGACGGCCTGTCCTGTATGTAGACAGGGATTCACCTGCGCAGACGCCTGTCCTGGTATGTAGACCAGATCCATCGCACAAGAGACGGCCTGGTCCTGTATGTAGACCAGGATTCACTCCAAGCATCTGCCTGCCCTGTATGTGGTGGACCAGATCCACTCATGCACGGCCTGTCCGTATGTAGACAGATTCACTCCAGCAGACTGCCTGCCTGTATGTAGACCAGACCACCCCATGCAGAGACGGCCTGTCCTGTATGTAGACCAGATCTACCAAGAGACGGCCTGTCCTGTATGTAGACTGTGATTCACCCTGGCAGACGGCCTGTCTCTAAATCCAGACTGCTTTTGCAACACCTTTGTGTTCAGCCAGAGTCGGGGTGAACCAGAGTTCAGGCAGACGGAGGGAGATGCTTCCCTCCAACAGCTCCTCTCCTTTCTCTCCTCAGCAGCCAGCTATGCGTGTTTCTCTCCTCGCATGAAGAGAGGCTGGCCCATGAAATGAAGTCAGAAGAACTGCCGCTTAGGCTCATCTTTATTCAGGCAGAGTCCAGCAGATGCAGACTGGCACTCTCCTCCCCCTCCTCTCTCTCTCTCTCTCTCCCTCTCTTTCCCCATCCTCCCTCCCCTCTCCTCTCTCCCTCTCTCCCATCCTCCCCTCTCCCCTCTCCCTCTCGTGTCTTGACTTGTCTCTTCTTCTTTCTTCTCCTCTTTCCTCCTCTCTTTTTTTAACTTTCTTTCCCACTATCTTTTCTCATTTCTTTTTCTTTCAACCTCATCTCTTCTCTCCTCTCTTGACTCCTCCCCTCAATTACTCCTTTAAGGCTTTTTAACGCTCTGAGTCTGACTGATTCATTTCCACCTCCTTTTGCATCAGCTTCATTTATTCTGCACGCTTACTGGATCTGTGTGTTTGTAAATGTTTTCATGGGTTTGGGGTAACTTAGTGTTGATTTATACCACAGTTCAAGCAATACTCGATTTGATTACTGCTGGGTGCATTAAAAGGGATTCCATAGTGATAATCATTGCATTTATAAAAGAAGTTGGGTCTTCAAACAAACTTTATCTTCATCATCTGGACAAAACAAGCGGTTAGAGGAGAACTTTCTCTCTGATCTGATGCTTTATTTAACACATCGACCGCCAGCATTTATATCGCTTTGCCGCTGCAGTCGAGGTCGGTGCAGGCTATGCCGAAAAGGGGCATCACGCAAAAATAGTCTGCTTTCTGTGAAAAAAGCGATCTGTACTGAAAAAATAACAAGAATAAAGGATTAAAAACTGGTTAAATATTTCTTTCTTTTGTAAATGACCTTGGTATAAGCGGGTTAATGACCTTCAAAGTGTGGATCATCAGAATGTTTATCCGCAGTGATGAAGTCTAGGCTTCACGTCAGGCGCGCTAATTCTCTGGAGCACGCATAATTGATAAACCGCTAGGTAGTAACTTTTTAACTGACCTCACATAAAATGGAAGTGTTCACACCTGAAGGACTGTGCCGGTGACATCTTTGCTTTTAAAAACGCCCCGCACGGTAAACACTGGTACGGTCCACACGGCTAACCAGAGCATTAGTTCTTGTTTTGGCATCAAAAAGTAAGCTGTTCAACACAGACGGAACACAGACGCAGGCTCACTTTCTTCTGCATGTTGCTCTGCTTTCTGTGACGGTTATGAGGTTTATAGTTTTGCGCCCGCAGACCTGAATGTGGGCTCTTCCAGGAAGCCGAGGTGATGAAGCATCACTGAAGGTCGCAATCCGTCAAGGTGACACCGCTCAACAACCGGTGGAGACTAACGCAACAAGCCTCAACCCTTCTTACCTCTGTCTCACACTCTGAATGTGGAGAGAAATACTGTCCAGAGAGTATTCAGTCAATGAACGTTTCAACCTTTGCCACATTTCAGGCTGCAAACATAAAAAAATATAAACTGTAATTTTCAGAAGAATCAAACAACAAGGGACACAACTTGAAGTGGAACTATTGATTGGCTGATATTTCCAAACTTGTTTCACTAATAAAAAGCTGAAATATTGTTCAGTGAGGATCTGAATGATCCGATGTTGACCTGAATGACTACTGATGGTAACAGAACCACCTGTTTGTCATCAAGTCTGTGATCGTCTCGGAGGTCCGTTGAAGCACAGAGAGCATGTTGAAGAACAAGGAACACCAGGTCTGAGATTCTGTTATGGAGACGTTTAAAGCCGGATTTGGATACAAAAAATTTTTTCCAAGCTTTAAACATCCCAAGGAGATCTGTGCAAGTGATAATACTGAAATGGAAGGAGTATCGGACCAGACCAGATCTACAAAGACTTTCAGCTCAAACAAGGAGAAGACGATCAGAGAGGCCCATGATTACAGCTGAGGTGGAGTGTCTGTCCATAGGTCAACAACCAGGAGGATAAAAGAAGAAAGCCATTTCTTAAAGACATCCAAAGTGTTATTTTAAAGTTACCTACAATCCTCCTGGGAGAGACAATACACCAAACATGGAGGAAGGAGCTCTGCTCAGATCAAACCAAAATCTAACGCTTAAGCAAGGCAAAATGTTCTGCTGGCATAAAGCAACACAGCTCATCACCCTGAAACACCATCCCCAATCACGCTACGGTGGTGGCAGCATCATGATTTGGGGCCGCTGTTCTTCAGCAGGACAGGAGGAGAATTGATGGGAAGATGGATGAGCCAAATCCAGGAGCATTCCCTGGGCAGAAACTCCATGGAGTCTGCAGAAGACCTGAGACGGGACGAGATTTGTTCCTCAACAAGACAAAGAAAATCTACAATGGATAGTTCACAGATGAACATGTCCAGGTGTTAGAAAGGCCAGAGTCCAGACATGAATCCATAGAGAATGTGTGGACAGAACTGACAAACGCTTTCCATCCAACCTCACTGAGCTCCAGCTGTTCTAAGGAGGAATGCTTCAAACTGATGGAGACTCACAGCTGGAACCACAGAAAAGGTGAATCACGAAGGATTCACTTAAGGAGGGTGAATCATTTGCACGCCATTATTTCAGTTGTTTATTTGTTATGACTACTTTGTTCAATAAATGTGTTCACTGCATGATCGTATCCCACTTGTTGTTGATTCTTCACTAAAATTATATGCTTATCTTATGTTTGCAGCCAGAAATGTGATAAAAGGTCAGTGTTCAAGGAGGCTGAACACTTTGTCAAGGCACTTTCAGCCCGTGATGCAGAATATTTAGTTCTGAAGATTTCCGGTCTTCTCAAGAACATGAGAACCTTCAGGATCCAACAGGCAATTCTCGCCATCATCCGTTTGATGTTGTAGCAGCTCAGCCTCCTCCTCCTCCAAACCAGGGTTTGGTCTCAGCCTCCATTAAAGGCAGTGATGAAAGACGGTTTACAGAGAATAAATACATGAAGAGAGGCTACTAGTGGAAGGCAAAACGGCTGCAGCCCAGAGGAGGAAGGAGGATGGAGTTTAATGGACGTCTTTCCTACTGAGCAGAGAAAGAAAAAAGAGATTTGCTCGCCTCCGTCTCTTCTTGGTTCATTCAATATCACCGGCGGTCAGCGTGGGAAGGAAATGTATCGATTGAAATTTATATTTAAAAAGCACAAAGGCATAGAGAAATAACATTCAGTTATCTGAAAGGCAGAAGATGGAGCTCGTGAACTGGTATTAGGCCCAAGAGCAATGTGTTTGCCGGCAAAATGCCAGAGTTTAAAGGCGTACAGATAAACATCGTGATGGAGAACAAGCCCGCATGGGGGGCAGCATTTGTTGTCTTTAAACACTAGCGCTTTGTGATGCCGCTTCTGATTCAGAACCTTTCTAAGATCATTGAGCTGCAGTTATGGAGAGAGGGAGCACTGCTAACAGAATGACTCCTCGGGAGTTTCTCCAATAAAAGAAGCCGACTGGGATTACATCATCACATCTTTCTGTCTCTCTTGGAAACTGGACATGTCTTTCTTTTTAATGTTTCTATCCTAAAAGTGAAACTGTGATATGAGAGCAGGAATTTCTTTTCCTGCAGCTGTCTGACCGACCTTTGGTTTAAAAGGCAGGCAAAACAAAGGAAACCAAAGGGCGGCAAACAGCTTTTTGCTCGCTGCCACTTTTCTTAGTGCGAGCACACGATCAAAGACTCAAAAGCCAGTGATGACATGCTTTCTGCACTGATGTTCAGCTTGTGACACAGTCACCTTGCTTACATGAAATCAAAATACATGAAGGCTACTAGACCTGCAGAGTATTGGATTTGTGGTGATGAACACGGCTGTCTTTCTACTGAAAGTGTTGCTTGTGGTCTGTTCTGCATACAATCTTATATTGTTTGAATTGTGTAAACCGATACGTGGGCAGGAGACCCCCACTTATTAATTGGGGTCATTGCAGGTGCGCCCCGACAGGAGGAAGCAGGAAATGCTTGGGGAAGGATTCGGCGGATTATGGGAAAATCTCTCAGCCGGAGGACCGAGGCTGGGTTGGGGCTCAGTTCAGAGATCGAGGAGCGAAGCCGAGTTCCCTGCTGGAGTTTGTACTAAGCTCCAGAAGTGACACAGCTGTCAAGAGTCGAGGAAACAGTCCAGCCCATACTCCTGGAGGAGGGAAAGCATGCACATGAGCGCCACAACCAAGTGGTTCCACGACCCTGAAGCTCCCAGGCCTTCAGAGGGCCCGTAGGTTGCTAGAAACCACCCACGGAGGGAAAGAGAGGGGCGCTTTTTATTTGGGATTAAAAGACGTAAGTGTTATTGAGAATTTACTTAGACTTTTAAGTCCAAAGATTACTTATGTTGGGAGAAAAACGGAAAAAAACGGAGTAAAAAGGTTTTAGTAGATCAGAAGTTGGCAAAAGTGTTTCTTCATTTATAATTATTAATACACATATGTAGAATACACCCTAAATGTTCTTTTTTTTTCTTTACAAACACTAGTGCTTGTTACAGTGGTGCCCAGTTTGGATATTTTAACCCGCAAAGATCCATAATTCTTAAGCATCTTCATAACTCAAAGCTGGAATTTGAATCACATTTGACAGAACCAGAGTTTTCATGTCTACGCACACAACGCCCGGCCCCTTTGCCTACCTTTGTGTGTAGCATAAAGGGCTGCAAAGGTGACGACAAAGAAGGTGGTGGAATATTTCCCAGCATTCACCAGGTGTGGAAAAGCCCTCTTGGTGTCCCGGTAACGCCCAGGCACTGGATGAACTGCAGCCAGGCAGGCAGACACTGGATGATGGGCGCGCAGGCCGCATTTGCAGCTGTGGCACACATGATCTGGAACAAGGACAAAGCATCGATTCTCAACTCCTGTCTGCACAGAAAAGTGACCAACGGTTTGCTGGTCCTGATAGTGATCGTCATCATCATTGATTGAGCTGATGTTTGAGTTTGGCCTTTTTCAGTTTAGCAGGAGGCAAAGCATTATGTTTGAGTCATTGTGCAGACACCTCACTCCAGGAATGGCCCTATCATGTAATTCATCTACTGAACGATTCTAATCAGCTGATGGTGACATTTCTGTGCTTTCATGCACCCCACCCTTCTCTCTTTTTTCAGTTTGTGTCTGTTTTTGATAATCGTTGGCGTGGTCATGAATGCAGATGCCGGCTGTCAGGCATCAGTCAGCTGGGCGGGAATGACGCCTTTACTAAATCGACACAGCTGAAGATCAGGGCGTGGCAGTCGATCGCCGTCCAGCAGCAGCTCTGATTGGAACGGTGCGTAAATGTCTCCAGATGGCGCCAGGAGGTCTGACAGAAGCAGGTCATTCTGAAACCGATCATTCTCTCAACTCAGAGTTTGATCCAGATTTATAATCTTGTCAATTTGGCATTTTCAGACAACATGCTCCAAAGGAACTCTAGCTCTGGCAAAGCCCCAGCACCCTGGAAAACGAAGGTCCAAGTGGTCCAACCACAGCAGGAGTCTTCACTGATGAAGAACATCAATGCCATCTCCATATTTATATCCAGGACCTCGGGGGTTGAGATCATCAGGATTGACGTCTGTCATCGCTGGGCCCTCCGACCCATGCTTGAGTGCCTCATGTGCTGCAAGTGTGATTTCTACAGTCGGGCGCAGCACGGGACAGGGGTGACAGAGAGAGAAATTACCCGACCAATAGATTTTTGGGGGACCCTGGAGACCCTCGTATCAGTCAGTTATCGTGCTGCTGCCCTCCTGCCACCCGCCTGTCTTTGGACTGCCATCACGCCACCTACAAATGTGCCCGGGCGGCCACTGACCGATGTCCAACATCCTCTGGCTGCTGCATGTAGGACACTGCACAGTGGCATTTGGATATCGTGACTATAGTCTAAGAGGAAGCCCAAATGTCTCTCCCCATATGTGTTTTTTTAATGGTGTTCCCTTGTTCATTGTGGGAATGACCTTACAAACAAACAATGAGGTGGAAACCATGAATCACAGATGCTATAAGGCGAAACTTCTCACTATCACTTTATACACTTTTCAGACAGTTTCACTTTTCAAACTCAGCAAAGTTTCAACCTTCGTGAAAAAAAGTCCAGTTTAATAGAATGAAAACAAGGATCTGGTCACCGTCGAGGGTTTGTGTAGGCCCACATGTGGCAGACTAAATCTGAACAGGAGACAAGACCCTGAAGACATTTATTGGCAATGGTCTACAGTCTAACAGGACGCAGAACACAATGCACTTCTGGAGAGAAAAAAGCATGAAAAATTGCTCTGAAAAAATCAAGAACAGCGAGGAAAAGTCTGATAAGAATGCGTCCTGGTCCCACCTTCAGACTCAGGTAACAGCTCCTGCTGTTGCTCCACTGTGGCTCAAAGATGTAGAAGCGATGAGATACTCCAGGTCCGAGAATAAACACCAGAGAGTTGAGCCGATCCGCCAGCCAGAAGTCTGCAAACTCCACCCGATGGAACGGCGCCGTGAAGACACGGAACTGGGAACGACAGAAACCAGGGGAGCGCGGTGAGAGGAGGAGGAGTCGGACGCCATCAGCCGACTTTGAAAACGTTTCCCCAGAGCGGCTGCTTCAGGATGCTGGATGCTGGTATTAGTGACTAATTATGTGCAGTTCATCAATGGGAAGCCACCTTATCACTCCACCACAGAAAACGGCTACAAGTCACAGTAGATGATGGTTTTATTTACTAGCGTGTCATTGCTGGTAGCAGCAGGAGCACAAAGCCGCGCTGCAGAACACTTTGGAACAGAACTTCAGCTGTAAACCAACACAAATACTGTTTGACTAATTTGCCCTGTACACGCTCGACATTCAGGGCGACTGTACACTTACTCTGCTCTCACTGCAAAATGCCAAAGAAAATGGATCTTTTTTGTTTTAGAAGGCACGCATACGGTGAGGACACTCATTCATTGATGTTTTTCTAAACCCGCCAATCAAAGTGGTATTGATTGATGTGTGGACGTCTGAGGCTTAAACCTTTCTGTTGCACTCAGGTAATATGGAAAAAACCTACAGCAGCAGGTTGAGGAATACAGCCCCTCCCTGCAGAACAAAGGATCTTGTCTAGAAACATCCTATGAGTGGGCGCTCCGATAAAAGCAGCGTTAAACTAAACATCCTCACAGCTCAATCCACCTGTGTGACCATCAGAGGCTCCACATTCATATTTCAGGCAATGCTTTCAGGAGCAGCTGGCAGAAATCCACCAGATGGGGTGTGTAGTCTCACAATTAGTGGAGGGGGCTGAGGAGGGGGGTCTTGGAGGGGAAGGGGTGAAGGATAAGCGGGGGAGGAGGAGGAGGGACAGAGGAGCTGATAGATCTACGCCTGTAATGATTGCATAGTCACAGCCGCCACCTCCCCTGAGAATCGCTGCTTTCTATTATCTCCCAGATTCCTGCCCCCCACCCCCAACACACACATATATATATTTCTGCACCCCCCACACCTTGTAGCTGGGATTAGACAAAGGATAGAATAACAGGAGGGTTTAGTAAACATGCAGCTTCAGATGGATGTCTGAATTGTACATGAATCAGTCGAGGGGGGGGCACATGCATGCTTTCACACACATACATGTCTGAATCAGTCGAGGGGGGGGCACATGCATGCTTTCACACACATACATGTTCAACCCTCATGTAATAGAGAGAGCAGCACCCCCCCTCCCTCCATCCCCTCTTTTTCTATTTGATTATGGCTGCAGCCGTCATGGACTACAAGGACCGAAGTTCTTAGTTCTTCGTTCTTAATATTTCTTAATCCAAACCAAAACACACAGAAAGTTTGAAATTATTAGCTTAAGTCTCCAACTATCAGAGTTTCAATGACCTTTGACCTTTGGAATAGGCGCCATCTTGAATTCAAACATTAGAATTCACCTTCAGTTCCTTCTACAAATCTAAACTCCTCCAAGGGATTTCAAACTATCGCCTCCTAACTCGTTGGGATGCTTGGGGGAAAAATGTTGGATTTTGAGCGGCGTTTGCTTGGCGAGCTTGCTAAAATGGCGTTCCCCTGTTGCTCGCACATTTTTTACTGGAATATTGTGAAAACGTTGGTTGTGTCTGAAATCCTTCCCTACTCACTACTGAGTGCACTATATAGGGCATTCACCATTCTGTAGTTCTGTCTGAATCTACAATTCCAAAATCCAGAGCCCTAGAAATTTCCCAGAAGTCTCTGTGAAAAACCAGTGACATCAATGCTCTCTAGATCCCTGAATATAGACCACAATGCATTGCATCTGAACAACTTTGGCCAAAAAATAGTATTCAAATGTTTTTTTTTTCATTAAACCATCAACGTTTTTATCTTCAGAAGACAGAATTTGTTACTTGTGTCGTCTCTGCCTGAGGAAGAGGGGGCCGGCGAGGGGGGGGGGGGGCCGCACCATTCAGCTGCAGCTTAAATTCATTTCACTGTTTTTGAAGCTTCTTTTCTAAAATAACTCTGTTTCTCTGGCCTGCATCTTTGAACCAGCCTGAATCCCAGTCTTCATTAAAATGAGCAACTTTTTTCCAAATGTGTACAAGACATGAATGAAGGACTAAGTGGACTAACCAACAGTTTAAGGAGCCAGAAGCGCGATTTATAGTAGCAGGTCTTGAAGGGGTTGATGAGGAAAAGCACCATAAAGCCATAGAGAATCAGGGGGTTGATCTGCATGGGGATGGAGGTCTGCTGCGAGTACAGGCAGGACAGGATGCTGAGGCACCACAGAACTCCCAGAAAGCCCGCGATCTGCAGGACGGAGAGCGGGAAACGGCTGGCGTTAAAGAAATATAAAGACAACTCTTCTGGCTACACATCTGTCTTTTTTGCCTCGGTAAACAAACAGCTGGATGTGTTTCTGTTTGACCTCAAACAGGTGCTGGTGTGACAGGTTGTCCCTGGGGTTGATCTCAAAGATAAGAACGTGGTTGACTCCAGCTTGTCTCCATCCATAAGTGTTGATGCCCAACAGGAAGAGGAACTGGATCAAGAGGAAACCGCCACGGTAGATCCGCACCAGAGGCCACACTCTGTCATAGCGGAAGAATGCAACACCTGCAATAAACAGCAGCAGGGGTTTCAGTATTTTCAGTATTTCAGTTGTCTTTTACGGAACTCGATGTGAAACCTGCTTGTGAAGAATTTACCTCAGACAAAGAAGGACTTTAAATACACAGAAAACATGTTTATTTGAAAGAAACTTACCACTGATGACAAAAGTGACGGCAAGAATGATGAAGAAGCCGCAGAAGAGACCCACGCGGAACGTGGTCCAGGCCAAAGCAGGCTAAGCAGGACGGGAACGGCACAGAAACCAGGTTAAAGAAACCAAAAGCTTCAACCTCCACACTAGAAACAAATCTGGATTGAGAGGAAAAGAACTAAAAACAAACGTTTAAGCTGACATGACAACAATTAACTAAAGTAAAAATGTTGACTTTTTGAGTTTTTCTACTGTTATATCATCACTTTTGAACATAAAGTCCTAGAATTCAAAAGATAATGGCTAAACTGACCTAAACAGACTAAAATAACTGGGCATTCCTGCCTTTAGACCCTCCTTAACAATATTTACATATTCTAAGATCTAAGGCAAAAATAGAAGACGTAAATCTGATAAGATCCAATCAAATCCACATGTCCAAAGGATTTAAAAGCCACAGAGAAAATCTGTTTTTCTAAGGGATTTAAAAACAGACAAAGAAGCTGCCTGTCCACAATGAGGAGATGGGGGGGGGGGGGAAAGTCACCGCCTCCTCTTTGTTTTATTCTGCCACAGCTGACCTGTACCAAGCCCTGGACATGACGTTCAAACAATAATCATCAATTATTCCCTTAAATTAAGGATTTCTGGCCATGAATTAGTATTTAGTGTACACAAATTAGCATGTTATGGGGACAAATCACCATTTTATTAGTATTTTGTGCTCACAAATTATTATTTTGTGTGCAAAAATTACTATTTGATGCACACAAAATACTAATTTGTCTAATTTGTCACAATTTAACTTTTTGTGCGCACAAATCTGTATGTTGTGGGCACAAATTAGTATTTTGGGGTAACAACTTAGTATTTAGTGCACACAAATTAGTGTTTTGTGCACACAAATCAATATTTTGTGCCAACAAATTATTTTTTAGTGCACATAAATTAATAATTTGTGTGCACTGATTTGTATTTTGTGGCCACAATTTAGTATTCAGTGTGGAGAAATTAGTAATTAATGGCCACAAATAATCATTTTATCAGTATTTTGTGCACACAAATTGGTATTTAATTTGCACAATTTACTGCTTTGTGGACACATATTACTATTTCTGCACACAAAAAAAATTTCTGCAAAAAAATATTTGTGTGCAGTTATATGTTTTTTTGAAAACATTAGTATTTTGTCTGCACAGTATCTTCCATTCCTACTAATTTTTTGCCAAAAATGATGAATTTGTTGGACAAAACAATGTATTTGGGGTTGAACGTCATGTCCAGGGATCTGCAGACCTGAGGGACAGAAAGGCTGGATTAATTGCTCCAGCATTCTGCAACTTCTGAACCCACAAAAAATGCTAAAGAGACAGAGGCCTTAAGTGAAACCAAGGAAAAAGTCATCTTCTGCTGACCTGAGCGGCCCCCAGTGGAGGAACTCTTAACCTCTTCATGGCCTTCTGACGGTCCCCTCCCTCCAGCTCGGTGGTCACCAGAGTCTGCACAGAAAACGGACGGACGTCTGATCCGATTCCAGGTGAGTCAGAGGAAAGCGTCAGCTCTGTGTGCAAACACAGCAGGAACCTCTGTCTCAGTGATGAGCTGCGTGATCTTCTTGCAGGTGTAGAAAGGCGCCACTTCCACCTGAGCCACACGCCAGTCGGCCCCACGCGTGGTGTCCAGGATCTTGTCATGTTTCTTCAGGATCTTCCGGAACCCAGTGAAATTCAGGTTCTGGGGAAGGGAGCAGAGAACGGGCTGTTCCGACAATCGTTTTGGAAAGATGTGAAGTGTTTTTGAGGATGTGTGGAGAAAGAACCTGGTAGTTTTGGAGCAGAATGATGCTGAGGTAGAACTCGCTGAAGGCGAGCTTCAGGTCCTTGATGTTGTGGTGTTTGCAGCGCTCCTCCTGGGAGAGGTGGAACATGGTCTTGCGCTTCCGCAGGCCGGGCGGAGCGTTGCTCTCCCTCTGAGCGTCCAGCGACGACTGCAGCTCATTCTGCAGAGTTGCAAATCGCCTCTGTGCTTCAGCTAACTTTTCTGAAGAAACAAAAATGACAAAGCATATTTTCATAGATGCAGAAAACTGAGAATGGATGTGTCCCATTTAATTTCTGTTCTAAATCTTTCTGTATCTAAGAAAGTGTTTTAATAAATAAAGTTATTTTCTGTGTTTTCTATTGTGCAAAAAATGACAACATTCTAAAACCAAAAGTCAGTCTGATTTATTTAGGGAAAAAAGCCTTGGAGGTTTTTTTATGCTAAGAGGCCAAACAGAGACATGCAACGACAAGAAAAAAGACAAATAACCTTCATTATTTGCATCTATTCTTCCTCAGCTCCTTTCAGAGAGAAGATGAATGAGGAACGAGCTGACCAGTAAATGCTCCGACTGAAGAAACCATTATCTGGGTCAGAGGTCGGTTAATACATCCTGATGGGATGGGAGGGGCCCCTGTGTGGTCCCCTCCCATCCCATCCACATCATTAACTTCTCCTCTACAAGCTTTCAAAGAGATCTGCAACTGCTGGGCTTCACATTTTTACTCCCAGTTTCAATGCTGATGCTCTTCTTGATGAATTTCTTCTTAAATTAATATTTTTTTGGTAAAGCTTCTCATAAAATCCCAAAGAAAAAGCACATTAGTGACAGACAATAACCGCTGATTTAATTTTAAATCACAATTTCATTATTTACTTTAGGATTCAATTTAATAATTATTATTTTTCAAACATTTCCATGGAAAAAAATCAATTTATTTGGTTGCAAAAACCTTTTTTTCAAATGAACAAATTTGGAATTTTAATTATTAGAATTATAAAATCTTGAGCAAAAACTTAAGAAAAAGCAATATTTTGCCTGAAAAAAAGAAAGTCTTTTGAAAATCATGAATTCATAATAGCCAGGTGAACCCCCCCTTAGACAGGTGAACCCCCCTTAGACAGTTGAACCCCCCCTTAGACAAGTGAACCACCCCTTAGACAAGTGAACCACCCCTCAACAGGTGAACCACCCCTACGACAGGTTAACCACCCCTTAGACAGGTGACCTACCCATTAGACAGGTGAACCACCCCTTAGACAGGTGAACCACCCCTCAACAGGTGAACCACCCCTACGACAGGTGAACCACCCCTTAGACAGGTGACCTACCCCTTAGACAGGTGAACCACCCCTTAGACAGGTGAACCACCCCTTAGACAGGTAAACCACCCCTTAGACATTTGTATCACCCCTTATACAGGTAAACCACCCCTTAGACATTTGTACCACCCCTTAGACAAGTGAACCACCCCTTAGACAGGTGAACCACCCCTTAGACAGGTGAAACACCCCTTAGACAAGTGAACCACCCCTTAGACAGGTGAACCACCCCTTAGACAGGTGAACCACCCCTTAGACAGGTGAACTACCCCTTAGACAGGTGAACTACCCCTTAGACAGGTAAACCACCCCTTAGACAGGTGAACTACCCCTTAGACATTTGTACCATCGCCCTTCTTTTACACACAGACTGAAAATTTAATCTGTCCTGACCAAACAGAATTCAGGGAATGTTGGTCCATCAGAGTAAAGCAGAGCAGGTCAAAGACCCCTTTCAGACGAAGATGCTGAAGGACACATGCCCCCCCCCCCTCAAACCCCTTTAGCCACAAACAGACACACAAACACAGACCAGTGAGAGAGGAAGCTTTCTATCAGTGTCCTTCATGTGATGTGAGCGTCTGAGGAAAAAGAGAGTGTGATGTTACCCAGCCTCACCCCTCTGGTCTGATGACTCTGAGGGACTCTGAGGGACATGAGGATGTGACCGTCTCAGCAGACGTTCACACATCTTTGAGGATCTTTTTATTCTGACTTCGTCTTTCTGGGCGGCTGTGGGAGCAGGACACGCTTCTGCAGATGTTCCCATCACTTTAGAAACTCTACAAATGTGCATCTATGATTTCATTCCAACCCAAATAGGTCAAAGAGGAAATAAAAAAAAATACAATAAATAAAAAGAAGTTTATTTCTTCTACTTGTTACTCAAAAGAAGGTTTTAACTGCCATAAAGAAGTACAACAAAGGATTTCCAATAACCACTAACAGCTCATTATAAGATGTTTTTTCCAGACGTGCCCCCCTGTTCAGAAATGAATCCTAAAAGTCCGGAGTAAGTTAGGGAACTGAATGTCTACGGTCATTTGTCCATGTTTGCTGCTGTATTCTTGAATCAGTCATCAGTCAGTAAATGTCCCATCATTACAAGCTGCAAATAATCTTTCCAGTAAAGGAACCCCCCCCCGCTGACCCTCTGAGATTGCACTTTCACAAATGGCCTCCGGAGGAAGCACTGCCTATCTTCAGCGGAGTTCAAGTGTAGAATGCCCCCCCCAGGGACCAGCATACCAGAATATATTCTGGCTGCGTCTCATGTTGCAGCGATTCTGTCTTCCAGCCTGAAATACACGCTGCTCCGAACACGCCTGTGACGGCTGCATCTATCATATGTCCACTGTTAAATGCAGTTACTTATAGCACATTAACAGTCTAGAAGCCTCTCATGTGGAATCAGAGAGGACAGTAACTTTTCACAGTTTTTGTTTTTTTCATCAATCAAAATGAAATGTTTCAGTCATTTTTGAGCTTTTAAGTGTATTATAATGATCCGTTCACGCATTTCTGAGTAAAAACCTGCTCTCTGAGCAACAGCCCCTCCCAATCCATGAAAACAAGCGGGTCCTCACTTTGTGATGTCACAAAGTGAGGACCCGCCCCTTCCAGGAAGAGTCTGCACTGCCAGCCCCGCCCCCAGGCTGACACACACGCCCACTTTCTCTGTGCTGATCAGCTAATCACTTTCCTTCCATATACACGCGTCCATCTTTGGAAAAGTTCAGATGTTTGTTTTTGTGGGAGAAACGCAGACACGCTGCCTCTAGGATGATGTCATGAAATGGGCGCCACCCACAGGGTGAGGAAGGCGGAGCCTCGGAGATGGAGTCGTCTTACTGTTGGGTAGGAAAATGAGCTGCGAAAATAACTAACATGTAATAAAATAAATGTGTTCTTTAGTGTGCCAAAGGTAACATAAAAATAATATATATGGACATAGTTTTTCCTGAAGTAAAGCAGAATACAGGACCTTTAAAAATGAAACACAAGAAAAAAACGGAAAAGACAGGTACTATGGGACATCCCTGATGGTCGATGATGTTTGTCCACCAAAAGTTACTCAGCATGAAGTGATGCTGAGTAAATCAAACTTTTATTAGTATGCAGACATTAAAGACGCATTTGAACAAACTCAAACGTCAAAACTCAAATGTCATCATCCAATCAGCAATGACTCATCCTTTTCAGCTTCTTATCCTTTAAAGCCACTTTAACAATCACATGTAAAAACAGCGAGAACTAAAAAGTGTGCTTAAAAATAGTAAACGCACAAGTTAGAAAAGGAAATTACATTTTAAATCATACAAAAATAAAAGGAAAATACAAAAACTAAAAAGAAGAAAAGCTATAGGCACTTCAAAAAGTTTCTGAATTTTGTCCAAAAAGGCAAGTTTACAACAGAAAAATCTTCATGATGATCATGTCAACTTCCATTTGTGTTACACCAAAAATATGAATAATTCTTATTAGATAATAAAATAATTAGTGTCTAAGTTTCTTTATTTATCGAATGTTTATTTTTTATGTATTTATTTATTTTTTTTAATTAGGACAGTGCATATTAAACAATGTCTCAGCTGCTGCTTTGACATAAATATCATGATATAATTCATCTAATTCATAAGTATAATGAAAAACCTTTAGTAAAATCAAAATAAAATATCAGGAAAAGTATGCAGTGTAACCCTTGTGCTATCCTAGGCACTTTACCATTGGTAGTTGGGTCATCTAGACCCACTAGACAGTGGGGTCATCTATACCCACTAGACAGAGCTCTGAACCTTTTTTCTTCAATGATTTGTGATCTTCACTGGTGTCCATGGATTACATGAAATCTTTCCACATTTATCCACCTTTGTCATGGTAGGGAGAACACCTCAATGGAAGGGGGGGTCATCTAAGATAGCACAAGGGCTAAGCAGTTCCATCCAGATTGATGTGTGAGGTCTTTGTAACGTCTAGAACTGGATGACTGCCCCCCAACAGTGAACGGCGTTACCTGAATAGAAAGTGTTGATCTTCAGAAGCTCCTTCTCACAGGTCTGGAAAAACTGCTCCTCAAACTTAGCGTAGTATCGTTTCACCGTATCTTCATCTGTGACTGAAATACAGATAAAAAACACAGAGACGGCAAGAATGGTTGGTTTTTGCACAAGAACATATTTGTAAAAACATAAAGACACATTCGGAGGTTCCTGCAAAGAATGAAAACAGGAGTTCAGCAGAAAATGCTCCCATCATGGTTGAATAACTGCAGAGATCCACCTCAGTCATTCTTCAGGTGTTGTTTTCTTGAAGTCCTCCAGAGTGACTTTCCTGGCAGACCTTCCAGAATCTGCATCTCCTTTACGGTTTGTTGCTTCTCGGCAAACAGACGTCCGTTCAGTGTAAGAATTAGATCAACAGCTTCTTCCTGCATCTCCTCCATCTGACAGAACCCAGCACGTCTTTTCAGGAGCAGCCAATTGAATCAGCATTGATGCTCTGTCTGAAACGATCCTCGGCCTCGTTCACAGCCGGCTGCCCAACACCTGACAGAGCTGAGGGTCAGCGGCAGAGAAACACTTCTTCAGTCTGGAACTGAACACTTTCAGCCGCTTTTACCAGGAAAGCCGCTGAGTTCTTGATGACAAACCTCCATCTGCTGTGTAGATGTATCAGTCCTAGACCCGCAAAGGTCTAGGTGAGGAAAATGCATCAGAATCAGCAAATCACACACTAACACACACGCTAACATGCACACACACTCTCAAGGTGGTGATACTTTGTAAGACCCACAAAGCACAGTTACACTGAAGTACATGCTGTCACTTAAAACATAGAAGCCTCTCACATGGAATCAGAGAGGATAGTAACCATTAAAAAATGAAATAAAGTAAAACTGACAATAAAACTAATTATAGGAATTATAAAAAAAACATAAAAGCACAGCAGGCATGAAGGTTTCATCATGGTAGGACAAAAACATGAAGAAGGGAGATAAGCAGAGCCTGTTTGAACTACTGACTGACTGCCTGACTGCCTGCCTGACTGCCTGCCTGAGTGACTGACTGCCTGCCTGCCTGCCTGCCTGCCTGCCTGCCTGACTGCCTGCCTGACTGACTGCCTGACTGCCTGACTGACTGCCTGCCTGCCTGCCTGACTGACTGCCTGACTGCCTGACTGCCTGCCTGAGTGACTGACTGCCTGCCTGACTGCCTGCCTGCCTGACTGCCTGCCTGCCTGACTGACTGACTGCCTGACTGACTGACTGACTGACTGACCGAGAACATCTGATTGACTGACTCCGCCCACCTTGGCACAGATGGCATTAAGACATTTCTGATGATTTGTGTATATTTGCACTCCTGAAAACACATTTACATTTCTTTAGTTGGAATAATCTACAGTATATGTGTTGTGAAGAAATGAAACAAGATTTCCCCTTTGAGTTCAGCAAAAAACTGCAAAAATAAACTTTGCACCAACGATTCAGTCATTTTGCTGATCTAAACATCACATTTACAGAGTACAAGTATATTTCTGCATCATAAAACAAACATCTGCTTCCTTCTGCTGCAGTTCCTCTAATGACCGCTAGAGGCTGGTGCAAGCATTTCCCATTGACACCCATGTTAAGTCAGATTTAGCATCAAACTGATGTGTTTACAAACTGAGATTTAAACTCATTTTGACACAATCAAACTCTCTTTTTCCTTCACAATCAGACATTTTTTACAATGTTGAGGTGGGTGGAGAAAACAGTTTATTCACAGATTATCTATCCAATGTGTATTTGAGTTTCAAATATTTACGTTACTCTGACAAAGTCCCTTTCAGTTTACAGGAAAAAATTTGACAAACATGGATTTCCAGAACGAAAATGGAGGAAGACAAATACAAGTTCTACAGAAAGAAGACTTTGAGGTCAAATAAAAAGAACAAAACATGAAAATAATCTCTGCTTATTCTTTCAGTGCAGTGAGTTTCAAGAACCAGGAAAAAAAGGATTATGGGATCTTTTTGCTTTGCTCCAGACATTTACTGCCATTTATCAAGGATGTAATTCATCCTATGCTACAGAAAAATCAATGCATGTTTTAATCAGCTTTAACAGTGTTTAACGGCTGTAAATTATGGTCATGCAGTCAAAAGCCTATGATTTTCTTACTCCAGGCACATCAATCAATTATTTAACAGACTGATTCATTTCCAAGCCAATCTACACAATGATTAAAACATATTTGGATTAGATCATCGAACATGTAAAAAGACATTGGATGAAAAATAGCAGTAAGCCAGCAGACAAAGACGGTAGTTGGCGTCCAGCATGTTGTGTTGATTCTTTACTTTTGCAGACAAAGAAATGTGCTGGTAGCTAGAAAAACAACTTTTGACCCGCAGAATTCCCCGAGCGGCTCGTGGAAGGCAGCCCCCTCTCGCTGCTAACCCCTTCTTCTGTAGATTGTATAAATAAATGATGAGACAGCTTCCCCACAAGTGTACCACCCTCACCCCCCAACAGTTCACTCACACACTCACCGTCTGCACACCCCCAGCCACGTCTTTTCCCATACAAACGGAGCGTGGCGTGACCCTATTAGAGCAGCTCATGGACAGACTTTGCGGGCATGCCGCCCTTATTTTCATTAGAAAATCGTCTCCTTTCCAGCGTATAAATGTAAGCTAAAAATGATCAAAATAGGACTTTTTTATTTTCTTACATGATCTGTTATTTATGTGGGTGTTAGAAAAAGGGACACTTCAGGATTTCTCCTCATTGAATCATCCAACACACACTTTTCACAAACTGTGTGTGCATTTTCAAACTCCACTTGTTCCATTTAATGACCCCTCACTGATGGCACAGTTGATATGGAGGCGGTTATTGTGATTGTTGTAGGTTTTCCTATCTCCCCGCTGCAAGCGCACAGGTGTAAATCACACAGAGCAGCCAGCTAGCCATAAAAGAGAATGGGATTGACTTCACTCTGATGATATTATCCCAAAGGGACACAGCAGTGAAACTAAATTCAGGTTCCTCCACTGCCAGGAGTGAAGGAAGGAAGGAAGCAAACCGCTAAAACCAGCCAAACAAATGCCCCACCCCTACCCCATCCCTCCACCCCGCCTTTTTTTTCCTACTTATTCCCATTCAGCCCTCCAGCCACAATTAATTCTACCAATCATCTCTCTCATCGAGGCCAAGGGAGCATTAAGAATGCACACTCACCGGGCTGGGAGGGCCGGCGGCGCGGCGCGGCGAGGAGCTGCCGGCCTATTGTGTGTGTTTATACACTGCAAGCTAAGCAGCTCCAGAAAGTAAACCACATCCATGATGGATTCATATGTTATCACATACTGAGAAGAATGACTTCTGTGACAAATGAGGAAGAAAAGCCATCACAAGGAAAGATCCACTCCGATTCAAAAAGGTGCTTTTGGAGTTTTTCACACGTTCTTGTGGCGTTTTTCTGATGACGGCAATGAAGCTTTAAAATGCATTTCTAAATATTTCTTTCTCAAATTGTTGTCAATCAGGCAAAAAAAGCTGTTGAAAAAGATTGTATTTGAGATGTAGACAACATAGGCAGACAAATACACGACAGAGTATTAGGGCCACAAAAGACAAAGTAATACTATGAGGTTGAAGTTGAAGTGTACATACAGTCCAGCAGGTGAACGTCATGTGAGGCGGCAGGTCTAGTACGTCTTAATCTGATCAAACTGTCTTGGATTTGAACAGGTGAGCTGAATGTTTGTTTGATTTGCAGTTTATTAACTTTTCATTCAGTGATGGGGGGGCTTGCTGGATCTCTGCAGCCCGTTGATGAAGACATCGGTTTTCCTGCAGATGTCCACTTCAGAAGATTTCCTCCGTCTGAAGAGGCCCAGTTTCCAACGTTCTTCTGCTAATGAAACCGAAGGTTTTCATTGTTTTGGGTTGAAAAGGGACATTTCATTTGGGGGGGGGCTGTTTTCATTCCCCTTTGGTGTTGTGGGCATGACAGCTACATGATGCAGGGTATGTGAGGGAGAAGAGCAGAATAAAGTATTGGTCCTGTACACCCAAACGTGTCTCTGAGCTCCTTTTTATAAGGAAACTCCCATTTAGCGACACTGAACCCCGGAAAGACGACAATAAGACAATAATTGGGCTTTGAGTCGCCAAAAGGCTCAGAAATCTGTCGTGTTCGGAACCTATCAGAAAATAAAGCTTCAAAATGGATGAGAAAAATTCATAAATGTGATAACTTAGTAACAAAATTTAACAACACTAACCTTTTTCTTGTAAATTTAACGATTTTTTTAAGAAACAAATGTTTTTTGTTTGTTCACTTATACTCCGTCAGACCAACAGATCCATGAACGTCTTTGGTTTCCTGCTCTGAGCTGGAATCTGGATCAGAACTCTGATGGTGCTCTCCATTTTTGATGCACTGCTAATGTTGGTTTGGGGCTGTAAGCTAGCGGAAGGGTTTGTAAACAGAAAGCTCTCAACAAGTGGGAGTGGAAGGGGGGGGGGCTGCTTTGTAACGGTCCAACCCTCAACTCAAAGGCAGTTTCTAATAAACTCCTGCCACTCTGCAGAAACTGATTTTATTTTACATTTTGGCTAAAAACGGCACAAGTATAATTAAAAGGCTTCTGGAAAAAGTTTTAAAACAGATCAAAAGATGATCTAATTGGTCTTTAAAGATCTGAAACATGATTTAAAAAGGCTTAGCTCGCATAATATCTGTAAAATACGGAAACAAACAGTCAAAATCTGACATAGATTTGCATAAATTAACAGGAGATTCTGAAATAGGTTTCTTCCTGGAAAAAAGTGATTCTTCCAATTTTCAAAGAAGCATTTTAGTTCTGTTTACGGAAACAGACATTCACAAAAAAAGCAGAATTTTGCTGGCATTTATTTAAATAGGCCCCTTCAGCATGATAACACAGCCAAGCAGAAGTGAACTAACGAGCAAAGTTTCTGAAAGTCAACTCAAATGGGTCATGTTTGGTCACACAGGTGCATTTATGAGACAAGGACAAAGTTAGCAAAGTAAAGTTTATGACTAATCTGTGTCTGAAGACCTTCTCTATTCATAATGAGCCCACGGAGGACAAACAGATGGAATGATATGTGGGACAGGGACTCAACGGTCCAATGCACAGATGAGGCTCAATGAAACGCATCAGAGGAAAAAGAAAAGGTTTGGAGGGGTCATTTTCATCCCATTAGGTTTTCTAACTCCCAGTCTTCTAAGCCATCACCTCTTTTACTCGGTTTTGCTCCACTCCCCTCCTTTTTTCCTCCCTCTTTCCCTAAGCTGCTGCTGTGAAGTCTTATCTCGCGCAGGCAGAACCGAGCCCAAGTTTGGCCCGGACCTTTCTCACCTCACTGGACCTTGAAGATCAGAACATTTTTTCAGACGTCCTGCACTTTTCCAGCTGTAGATAGACTGAATGAAAAAGGCAAACTGATAAGGGAGCGAAGGGAAAAAATTCTTCATTTTATTGGGTTAATGTTAGTCTGGATGCAATCGTCTAAACTTTACTGCACATTTCAAGCCTCATAAATGTAAAAATCTAAGAAATGATCTATGCAGATGTCACAGAAAGGAAGCATTTTAGATGGAAAGTATATGTTTTACAATCACAGTTGTATTTTGAGCCCTGTTATTATTAGCATTATTATTTTTCTGCTAGACACCATCAAAATCTCACGTCCATTAATAATATGGCAATGTCCCCTATAGCAGTAACTGAGGAAAATCTAATCTCTAAAGATCGGGTCTGATTTCATAAAAGCTCTTTAAAGGAGAGCGCCGTGCTGGAGTCAGACTGGAAGAGGATAAAAGATAATTAATTCTTTGGACTCCTCACTATGAAAATCCTGTCTTAAATCAAAAAGTGTGCAGTGTTTTATTACAATAACTGCAGTTTTTAGTTACAAATCAGGAAATGCTAAAGAATAAAGAACAGTTTTCTGTGTACATGTCATGTTTTCCAAATGCATCCCAGCAATTTCAACAATGATGGCCTTTTTTTCTTTATCAAGGAATTTCAATTATTATTTCTTTTAAAATACTTTTTTACAGGCTTGACGGTTCTGAATGGTTTTCTATTCTTGATGAGTGTAATTTAAAATTACTTGGAATAACTGTTTAGCTTCACATGCAAATCTGCTCCCAGTCCCATAAAAATGTTAAATTTTTGTTTTTTCTTTGACAGAAATACAATAATATATACATATATATGTACATCTGTAAGGAACACTTGTATTTGAAGAGGAGAACCCTGATCTACTGTTAAAATGACAAAACAAGTAAATGCTTCCTGCTCTCGTTATTTAATGAAGCCCATTGAGATGACTATTGTTGTAAATATATAAATACAATTGAAATGAATTGAATTAGGACATTGATGACAAAATACTGAACTGATTTGAGATTTGGCTCCAAATATTGACTCTGATCTGATCGATTTTCCATTCAAAGCCAATTCTGTTTTGTCATTAGAAATACCCTTTCTGTTACTCGTTTGATTTTACTTCATTATAAATGCAAGAGCTTCATCTTCACACTAGAAGGGAAGGCAGATCAGCGAATCCGCTGAGCCTTTATGGGACAAGAAGCAGGCCTTTTGTCCTCAAGACGGACTTCCTGTTTCACTGAGGTGGAGGAAAGGTTAACTGCTGATGATTGGAGCGCGTAAAACCTGAATGGGTTCTGGTACAAAAATCACGGAGCCAGACTGTGAACCTGGGAATGTCGACCTCATGACCCCAGGATACCCCATGTCCTGCCCTGTGGCTCCATTGTCTCTGCAGATGTAAATAAATGTCAGAGGAAACCCTGACAAGATCACTTTGAATCCCTCTTAAAGCACAGCCGACAGTCGGCTAAACCGCATTAGTCAGGGCTGGTCTGTACGGTCACGGCTCATTAAGGTAACAATGAGGGTTTTATGCTGTGCTCTTAGCAAACATGACTGATATTTATCATCATCCACTCCGTAGAGAAAGGACAGCATGGGAAATGTTATTCAGGTCTCATTGTGACGCTCTGCTGGAGAAGGAGGGGGGGGGGGGGGGGTCAGACCCTCCAATCTGTTGATTTAGCCACATTTTTCATATTCTCCATCCGTGCAGCTTCAGCCGGACGTATTTCACACCTTTTTCTGCAACAAAATATCCAGTCTACTTTGTCTCACACCTCCCCCAGAAACCGTTTTTTCCATACTTTCTCTTTCTGAGCTTGTTCAGCTTCTCTGCAGGCAGCCAATTGGAAGAAATGAGGGCGGGACCTAAAACTCACTGCATTCATGCAGAAACACGGCAGCCATTGGTCTTTAGAACAGCAACCTGAATAGTGAGTCCTGATTACTTCATAGCAGAAATCCAACACACGTGTTTCTAGTCGCTGTTTTACTATCATAAAGAAAGTCAATAGTGCAATTTAAGCAAAAAGAGCCTCCTTCTTGCAGCAGGCTCAATACTGGATGGCTGTAATAAGACAGAGTCACATGATGGAGGAGAATCGCTCTTTCATTCCAGCGTCTGCTGGCGGTCAGCATAAATAACGGTCTGCAGAGCTTTTAGAGCTGCTCGGCTGGGAGGGACATTGTCATTACAAACGTCTTTCTCTGCTCCCCTGGATGCTGTAGCCATTAGCAACCAGCATCAGGACCTGGCCTCTCCTCCATTTCCGCCAATTGCTCTCACATCGCTCAGAGACTGTGAGCGTGCATGTGAATGAGCAGGTGTGTGTTTCATGCATGTGTGTGCATGACATGACCCAGTGACACAGTGACAGGATTGAACGTGTCTGCGTTGATTGTTTGATCAAATGCAGTCTCGCGTTCACTGATTTATTCCTGATGTGTTCAAGCAAATCATTTAGATGGTTTCGTTTCCCGACTTGTTCTTAACAACAGAGAAAAAAGAGTCTGCACTCATTTCTTAGTGGGACTGCTGGATGGAAAACTACACCCTGGAAGTTAGCATAGAACCATCAATAAGGGTTGATTAGGCTCACTCATTGCCTTTGCATCGCATGGCGATCTACAGACCTTTTTAAATGCGCTTGGGATCAATAATGTGACCCCCCCCCCCGCCCCACATTGCAGAGAAAAAAGAGCAGAACGAACCTGCAGGATGTGAAGCGTGAAGGAAAGAGCATCAGGACTGATGGCAAAATGAATAGAGTGCTGGAAAAGCTGTTTTTTATACAATTTTGAGTTTTAGCATAGGCCGACCTTCATCGCCACACGCCTGATTTAAATAAACTTTCATCAATTCTTGATTGTGGCAGCTTGTCATGTTTTCCCTAAATGCAACTCAGAAGCAGGAAATCCGATGATTACATTTTTTTATCATGTAACTGATGGACTTGATGCAAGTGACAGAGTTATAAAGGGCCTACATCACGCAAAATCAACCATTTTGGGCTTTATTTATGTATTTATAATATTAATTTCTCTTGAAAAATAACCCCAAAGTGGAATTTTGGTCCGTTCACCCATTTCTAATTGTTCGTGTAAACCTGCCCTCTGAGCACCAGCCCCTCCCAATCCACAAAAATAAGTGGGTTCTCACACTGTGATGTCACAAAGTGAGGAACCCCCCCCCCCCTTTCTCCATGGAGCTGGTGGTGATCGGCTAAAAGTTTCATTTGTTTGAACAATGTGAACGTCCATCTTTGTTAAAGTTTGGATGTTTGTTTGTTTTCGTGGGAGAAACGCTGCTGAGGCCGACTCTAGGATGACATCATGAAATGGGCGGCAACCACAAAGAGAGAAAGGCGGAGCCTCAGAGATGGAGTCGTCTTACTCCTGGAGAGGAAAATAAGCTGAAAATAACTCATATTTAATACAAATGTGTGCCAAAGATAATATCCTATCATGTCTATGTGGACCTAGTTTATCACAACTAAACCTTGAAATAATTGAACCTCTTCAATTTGAACACAGAAGCTCCAAAGGGTTCTGTCTCTGCCGTAACTTGGTGTGTTTTTAAAAATAATTTAATTATGTCAAATTAGAATTAATACACTATGCATTAACATGAACCTTTATGTATCCATATTATTGCACAGAACAAGACATGATAAACAGCTTTATTACCTCTTGGTGAATAATTGTAATGTATGCAGAGTGGGCTGATGGGAAGGGGTCCTCTGGGAGCTGTAGCTCTCAGGGTCCCCCTCCAGCCCCCGCCTTGAACCACTCATTCCTGTCTTTCCTCCCTAATTAACACTTCTATTGGCATATCTGCAGAACTGAAAGAGAAAAGGCAACACGTCTATGCTCCAACGTACATATAGACCTATGGTAACCTTTCTTTCCATCATCACAAAGCTCCTTTGTGGAGCTGCATGTTGGCTCAATGATGAATGTGACCGATCGCGCCCCAGTGGCTGCTGGGAACGCCAAACCCGCTGTTGGATTATTCATCACAGAGAGCAACAACTGTCCTTCCAGGACCCTAAATGCCACGGACCGGAGCGCCCCCCAACACCCAAGCTTTGTTGTGATGGATGCGTCCGATCCACAGGTGAGGCTGGCTGCTGTCTGTGCGATGGAGCTAATCACATATAATTAGTCACACTCAACTCATTTTAAGATAGAATAAATAAGTCCTTATCAAGAAAATTCATTTACAAGTTGGTGGTTTTAAAATTTTTCATGTTTGATTTAAAAAAAGTAAAAAAAATAAATGACTTAAACCATTTAGTTTTTCTTTTGCTATTTCATGTCCAAAAACTATTAATATAATCTTTAGCAGATACTTGGATTGAATATTTTATTTTCCATTGTCCAATGAAAGTAGGTGCATCATTCATTAAAAGAAAGAAAAAAAAACAAATAAATAAAAAGTGCACCATTGGGTCATTTATTTACAAAGATCAAATAGTCATTTTAAATTAAACTGTGTTTCAGTTACTAAAATTACAATCAGAAAGGAGCGTTAACATTGTTAAAAGCTTAATAATCAACTTAAAATCTCAAGAAAACAAAAAAAGAATATTGCAAAGTTTCAGTAGTTGAATTTGAACATTTTTATCAAAATTTGAATTGTTTATACAACAAAACAAATTAAAAATGTGAATAAGTGCCTCCCAGGCTCTTTAGAGGGGGTCCATTTGCTTCCAGCCTCTCATCCTTGCAACTATAAAACATTCTTCTCATTTCTGAACAAGCCTGCTCTGTGTTGAAGCCTGCAGCTCTGCTGTGGAACACAAACGCTGCACAGCCGTGTTCGAGGGGAAGTTCTCATTTGTAAAGATAACTGAAAGGGAAAAGGGCCAAAACTCACACATCTCCCATAATTACTCTGGAAAACACAGTCTGCTGCATTGGTACTGCCAGGGAGCCGTCTTCGCCTCTGTTTGGCTTCAGGCAAGAAAGACTTTAGGCGAAAAGTCTGTGTCTCTCTATCTGAGAGTGGTCTGACTTATCTCCTCACTGGGTGTTTCCTACACAACCCAGAGCTGCATGTGAGTCTGCACGAGCTGCTTCCTCTGCAGTAGAAGTGCAAAGGTCGTCTGCCGGCTAAAGAGGAGCGAATGCAGCGGCGCAGAGTTTGGCCCCCGAGCCAGAACCAGACGGATAAAGGCCAGCAAGCAGAGCAAGTGACGGACAAAGCATCTCCTGGGAGACGGACAATAAAACAAGAATTATGGGAAATTCATCAGCAAAAAGAGAGGATGAAAAGACTGCTGCCTTAAATAAACGTTTTATTGAATTTAAGAGTAATTCCTAAGTAAATACATAAATGCAGCTTTCTATATGTGATTCAGCAAATGAGTGTCGTGTGTGGTTTTACTGCTTTTGTCTTCTATTACCTTCTGTATTTGCACAATAGGTGCGTCGCATCGATACCACTGCATTCTCATTGCATTACCAAAGATGCAGCCTCACGTCAATCTTAGAAAATCTTTTCGGTCCAATTTATCCTCCCAGAGAGTCCATAGAAAGAAAATCCTTATGCCGACTTCATTTTAAAAGCCCCATAACCACAAATGGAAGACGCTGTTGTCTCTGGACTCCGACTGAAACGTCTCTCATCACGTATTCTGCAGTGCTCCAGTTTGGAGGTCGGCTTGTTGTGTGAGCCACATCTGCAGCTCCTGCAATGACCTTTAAGAGCTGAAACATCTGGGAATTAATCTCATTAGATTAGCATTCTAATGTCACTCTGAAAATATTTAAATGGGCAGAAAAATTGATCTCACCCTTCCCCTGACACCACATGCGCTGCATGAGCGTTTGTTCATGTGTGTCTGCGTCTTTCCATCACTTGCATTACACTGTGGCGCTCATGTTGAACCTGGCAGGTGATGAATGATGTCGACAGCCATTTTTAACGCTGAGGAGACCAGCAACGTTTTTCAAACAACACTGGTCCGATGGAGTCTGAGGCTGAGGTGGAGGAGGGGAGATGAAGGGAGGATGCTGCCTGTGGGGGGGTGTGGAGGGAGACAACAAAAGACCAACACTGCTGCAGAGTTCAAAAAGGGCCCCTTTATAGACGGCATCAACCGGTGCAGAAACACACCTGTAGGCTTCAGAAACAAACAGGATGCCTCACCGTCTGCAGCCGCCGAGGATCAGAACGCCAAGCTAAGCGTTTGTGCATTCAAGGAACGGAAAGAAAACATGTTTTAGCAGCGCTTCAGCTCACAAGGACTCGCTTCTTCACACAATCTGTCTAAAAAACAAACAGAAAAACAAGTAAATCATTCGTTTGTTTAACATAATCTTATTTTTGTCAACTACATATGTGATTTCTTCAAACACAACAGTTGTGACGAAGATGTAGTAAAACAAGAAATTATTTTAAATGTATAGCAGATATTAATAGATTCCATTCATCTCTGTATTTTATATTATTGACATCAAATTTTATCCTATACATGCATGTGCATAAATCTAAATAAAAACATAATTATGGAGACCTTTTTTTAATCAGAGCTTATAAAATAAAAGTATTATAATTATAAAAAAATCTTGCAATTCTAAATCTCCCAAAATTTCTACATTTTAAATATGTCCATAAATATTTTAGTAGAAAATGGACAATAAAAAAAACTTTTATTCTGGTTTTAAAGTTGTTTGTTTTTGCAAAACATTTCCTTTGATTTTTTCCCCCTCATACATATATTTTTGATTTAAGGCTGATTAAAAAAGGTTAAGTGTACAAACGAACTAAATGGCTTAATAGCGCTCTGGTGTTGTTGCTGAGTCCTAAAATAACCTAAAAAGCTAAAAAGAAAACATATTTTTATGCAAATATTGCACCAATAATGACATTTTTCTTTATATGTATAAATACATTTCTATATCAGCATTTGTTTCACCAATTTTAGTATTTTGGATTTTCAAGAGTTTACGACCTACTATAGACTGTCCTAAAGAAACCATTTTTTAGCTATTTAATTTATTTTTGAAAGTATAACTTTCCTTCCTAAGTACTTTGGAGTCCATGTCTACACAAAACAAACTGATGGTTTGAGCGCGACTGTCTCCAACATTTTTGCAGAAAAAGAGAGAAAGAACCCGGTCAGAGTTATCCAGAACTGAAGCGATCATCATCTGCAAACGGCTGAAAAGCCTCTCGGCTCGCAGTGATTGATCTAAAAAACACTTTGCTTGTATAAAATTTACATAATTACAGTACTCATCGCGCCATCACTGAGCAAGCAATCAGTCTTTGGAGGTGCGATGAACAGTTGTCAAGGCAACAGAGGCGGGGGGAGCACGCCACCGAGCACGCCACCGGCCTTGAGGGACAATCGGGAGGGTGTGGCCGAGGTGGCAGAGGCAGCAGAAGTTAGCGAGGTTTGGTCCTGCTACTACAGAGAGCTGAAAAGTTATTTTACTAATAACTGCATGAGGGAAAAAGCCAGAGATGCCTTCCACTCATATTTAAATTATTTCACAAACTTTAAAGGAAACTAGACGGAGCTGCATTTCCAGAAGAAAATCCAGGGTTGAATGCTATGTTGCTGAATGAAAATGAAACTCAAAGGGTAATAATTGGCCAAAAAATATAATTAAGTAAAGAAATGATCAAAGTTGACCATAAACAAGTGAAAATAGCACAAAACA
This sequence comes from Oryzias sinensis, assembly GCA_037389245.1. Classification (NCBI taxonomy): domain Eukaryota; kingdom Metazoa; phylum Chordata; class Actinopteri; order Beloniformes; family Adrianichthyidae; genus Oryzias; species Oryzias sinensis. Next base: position 371,189 of record CM074498.1, on the reverse strand, counting down.
AAAAAGATATTCTTGTGAAAATGCCAGAGCCGGGTATCGAACCGACGAGCTTCTGCTCCAAGGATTCCCCATGTGTTTCAATGGAGGCAGAAATCCTGGAATATTATGAAAAAGTTCACGGATATGAAGGACCAAAGGTCACAGCTGGAAAAAGCTGGACGAGCTGAACATTTGAATAGTTGAATAGTTGACATAGATACAAAACTGTAGAAGGAGTTAAGAGACAAAAAATGGATGAAGATACTAGAATAAAGAGAGAAACAGGAAAACAAAGATTGAAGGCTTTACAGCATTCAACAGATTAGTCCTAACCCCCCTGTAAAGACACAGTAAAGAGGCCATTTAACTTACGCTCACTTAAAGGAGAACGTCGTTCTGCTGACCACAGAACACATTAGGTTTAACCAGGGAACCTATTTTGAAGTGTTAACAAATAAATGACAGCCAAGTTTCAGCTTTTATCTGTGTTTTCTAAATGTTTTTAACCTCATGCCTCTTTTTGCTGACTCAGACGCATGATAACGTGACGATGCACGTGACCATCATGGTCGGCAGCATCCATGACCGAGCCCCCAGAGGGATGACAGCTATGGCCAACACAGACCAGCCTTTGGTGCCACAAGTTCACACTGACCGCCGAGTGGTCACGCAAACACGCACACGCACAAAATAAAAATAAATCCAGACTGCTAGAGGAAGCTCAGACGTACAGTTCTCAACTGGACCACCAAGAGAAACTCAGGAGCAGCTCAGTCTGCAGCACTGAGGAGGACGTGGAGCAGCTAATGCGCTCAGTCTGACCACAGCTCAGCTTCCATCAATCAGTGCATCCATGGACAAGTACCACCAGTTGATGTTTTCATTATTAATCCTACATTGGTGATTTATGTCTAAAATATGACAGCAGCAAACTTAAGGTGACCAAACATAAAGAAATGCATGAAGCGCTTCGGTTTCACAACTCAAATGGTAAAATAAATGAGAATTGATTTAAAACGGCGTGTTTTTTACTGCAGCATCCTCCAGTAACTGATCTGCTTCACACACAGATAAAGAAATCTTTAAGCCAAAGCAGCAGATTGACACATTCTTCTGCAGAGCATTTCTGCTGTCTGTCATTCTGCCAAGGCCACTAACACAGAGAGGGATGGCTGTTTCCAGGCAACTGGGCAGCCAACATGTAACCACCGTCATCCAATCACCATCGCCGATTCCCACTTTAGCCAATCATGACTGAAGCGGTTTAAAGGGGCGAAAACATGGCACCTGACCCTTCAGGTGTGGTCTGTTTAAAGGAAATCACAACTCTGAATCAAAGTATTTCAACAATCAAGTATGGCATCAGAAATATCTTGTATGTTGGGTTTCAGCTGTTGTTGGTTTTCTGTGTGGAGTTTGCGTGTTCTCCCCTGCATGCTAGGCTGTTCTCTGGGGGCTCCATCCTCCTCCTTCAGTCTAAAAACATGCTTCATGGGTTAACTCTTTCTCTACATTGCCCCTCGGTGTGTGAGTGTGTGTGTGGGGGAATGATTGTGTGCCCTGGTGACCTGTCAGGGTGAACACACCCGTCACAGGGACAGTGTCCAGCCGCCCTGTGGCCCCACAAAGGACCAAGCGGGATGAGAAAATGGATGGATGGTTAAATCAGCAATGCTTTATTCATGCTCTTCTGTGCCTGTTTAAAGATCTGAAACTCCACTCAGATCATCTTTTGATCTATTTCAAAAGTGTGGTCTTTGAAATATGATTATGCCGTTTTTATCCCAAATCAAAAGTGCTCAGCACATAGTTTCTGCAGAGCGGCAGAAGTGCATTATGGGCAAGACCATTGGCAGGGAGTAAGCCTACACTGATTTCCCACTATCCTTTTGTTTACAGACTCTCCCACTACCCTACAGCCCCCCACACCCCCAACCTAACATTTGGGGTGAAACCAAAATGGGGAGCAATATCTAAGGCATCCAGCTGGACAGTTTGGAGCCAAATTCTAGCTCAGCCGAGGAAAACCATAAACCACAATTTGTATTAAAAAATACTCAGAAATGCAGTTTTAATCTTCAGTCTAAGTTGCAGCTGCCTCACAGGTGGAGGCAGACTGTCTGCAGGGGAGAACGTGGGTAAATCTGCACCGTGCATGAGATCGCCTGCAGGAACCTCTACGATCGTAGACGACCCCCCAGCTTTCTACGGGCATGCTGCGAGTGTCAGGTTGTAGTTGAGACACATGTAAGGTTAGATGTTGGTGATGCGAGATGTTAGTGAGATGCAGGCTCGTCCTACAGCGCTTTCTTTTTTTTTTTAACTTCCCTGAACCCCCCACACTGCACTCAGCCTGGCCTTTTAGAGTCTTTAAAGACCCACTTCAATTAGATTTTTGTAGCATTTTTCTGATATTGGAGGACATATATAATACTGTGTTTGTGAGTATTACGAGAAAAAGCTGTTTGAAAAAGAGCCTCAGCGTAGAAAATATGCTGGGCGGGGCCACAAGCTCCCTGCTGCGCTCCCCAAGGGGGTGGGGTTTAGCCACTGCAACAGTCCCCGCCCACAACAACATTTCAGCTGTTGAATTATTGTCGTTCTATAGAAACTGTCCTAAAGATAGCAGGTTTTATTATTTTTCTAAAAATGGCACAATCATAATTTAAAAAACCACTAAGAACAATATGACAATAGATCAAAAGATGATCCGTCGATATTTAATATTTTCACTTCTCTGTGACAAAACCATCAATATGACTGTGTCCATCTAGAGAAAAAAACAAATGACAGACTGAATTTTTCACAGACTCCAGACAGCTTGGACACAGGAAAGCCTCCCAAACAGACAACAGGTTGTGTTTCTGCAGTTTCCTCCTCCGCTGCCTCTCCAGCATCTACCGTCCTCATGCTGACACTCATACGTTCAGGCGCAGAAATCTGTCCTCCTGACGGCGCCTGGCGGTTCTTCTGATCCTCCTTTCCCTCTTTGTGTTTGATCCTGCAGGTACAGAGGAAGTCGAGTCCACGGGGACCCCCCCCCCCCCCCTGCTCGTTCTGTTCGTTTATTTCTCTGATCTGTTCCAACAATTCAAATGTGATCATTTCCCAGCCTTGTGAATGTTCTAGCCTGCTGCTCACCTGCATCTGTTGTCTTTAGGTCTCCTCTGAGCAGAAGAGGCAGCTCTGCGGGGGCCGTGACCGTCTGAACATGCCACTGACTCTCAGCAAACAGAACAACACGTCAGAAAAGGTCCTGATTTGATGTTTTAGGTTCAGTTCCTGTGTTTTTTATTGTGTCTTTGTTTTCAAAGTGCTGAGATTGTCTGCATCCCTGTAACCTAATTATGCTCCCACTGGTCTTTCCACTTTTTCTTGTCATTATTCTGTCAAACATCATCAGACCCCAGGTTAGTATGATTAAATGCCAACACGTATGCATCAAGTCCCTCTCCAATTAGCTTTTGATCTATTTTCAAAGCATTCCCAGTGCTCCTTTAATTATGATGATGCTGCTTTTAGGCAAAATCAGAAAACCTGTCGTTTTCTAGCACATAGTTTCTGCAGAGCGGCAGGAATTCCTCAGAAATTCCCTTCTGAGTTGTGGGAGGGATTGCTGGAGTGGAATAAGACCCCCCCTCATTTCCCACCATCCCTTTTGTCAATATTCTCTCCCACTAGCTTACAGCCCCTCACACCCCCAAGCTAACATTATTGGTGCAACAAAAATGAAAAAAAAAAAAGTTCTGATCCAGATTCCAGCTCAGAAGAGGAAAACAAAGACGTTCATGGATCTAGTCGTCTTTAAATTACAACGGAGTTTTAGGCCCAAAAAAAAAACAACTAAAATTACAAGATTTTATCTCGTAAATTTACGAGATAAAAACGGACAACTTCGGTGTTTTCTCCTTTCTCCTCTCCGTAAATTTACGAGATAAAAACTCGTAAATTTATGAGTTTTATCTCTTAAATTTACGAGCTTTTATCACCTAAATTTACGAGAAAAAAAGTCGTAGATTAAGGAGAAAACACCAAACTTTTCCGTTTATCGGAGCCTAGCTTGAAGATGAAATATGTGGAGCCTTTTGTGAAGCTTTATTTCCGGATTATAGATTTAAAACAAAGATATTCTGAACCTTTTGATGACTCAATATCAGATTATTTTCCGTGAAGCCGTCTTTCCGGGGTTCAGTGTCAGTAAAGCAGAGTTTCATCTGTAAAATAAGGAGTTTAGAGACACGTTTGGGTGCAGAGGATCGCTGCAGCCTTTATTCTCCTTTTCATTCACATAACCTGAAGTTCATTTGTCTCATTACGTCATGAACCTGTCATCCCAACACCAATGCAGAAGTAAACAGTGTTCCATACGCCCCTCCTGCAGAGGAAATGTCCCGTTTCAAAATAAAACAATAAAGAGGAATGAAAATAGTCTGCTATATTAGCATTAGAACGTTGAAAATGCCAAAAAAGTGCTCCTCCTTTTGTGACAGAAGCGTCACACAGACGTAGAGATCTGGTCTTTGGAGGAGGAAGAAAGGATTCAAGCGGACAGCTGCAGGGATCCTGCAAACCAACCATCAATAAATAAAACTTTAATGAATCCTAAATCAAACAAATGAGCTTCCAAACATTTGGAACGTTATCAGTAAACATTCAGCTCACCTGTTCAACAAAGTTTAGTCGGTCTGATCTGCGGCTGCGCGGCGTTCACCTGCTGCTCTGCATGTTCACTTCCACTGTAATCTCCTAAGATTACGAGTTTTTTTCTCGTAATTTTACTTTTTTTTTTTTTTTGGTGGCCCTAAAACTCCGTCGTATTAAATGGATAGACAGACTTTGTCTTTTTTAATCTTCTTCTGATTCACTATGATTTAAATGAAAAAAATACAATAAAATGACAAATTTAACGTAATTTTCTTCATTTGTGTCCTCCATATTGAGAAAAATGCCAAAACAACATGTTAGAAACACCAAAAACACCGTTTTCATTGGAGTGGTTCTTTAAAACACAAATATGTGACTGAATTAGCCAGAAAGTCTGGTTTATCGTTTTAGTGAAAAATTGCAACTTTTGTTAATAATAAGTATCGTGCAGCTTAGACAATGACTGATTTACAGATGTGTTTGGTTTATTTGAAGCTGCTCTGAAACCAGAGAGAGAAGCCTCAAACTATAAATGAACATGCAAATCAGGAAACTGAGGACGGTGCGTTCCAGTCACGTTAGACCCTCAGAACAATAACATAGTGGCTCTCCGTTACTATGTTCTGCAGAGCTAGAACCCATGCAGATGACAAGAAACTGCACAGATCTTAAAAATTAATTTTTACAGCTTCTAAAAAATGAGGAATGACCCTTTTAGATAAACCAAATCAGCAAAAAACAACATTAACGGTCTTCCATCAGCATCTGTGTCTTCAGTCAGTGTCTGGGACTTTCAAAAGCACCACTGGAGGTACCTCCAGTAAAAATCCCGCACGACCGTGTGAATAATATGTGCCTTAGTGAACTCTTCTGTGGCTGAGCTTGAGGCTGCGCTCGTCATGCCTCCAGGGTATAAACACAAGTCACAGGTTTCATAAAAAGGAGATAAGTGACGTGTCAATAGTCCAAACTGAGGCCATTAATCTGAACCCGGGTCTAACCACTGCAGCTGCAGCAGATGCAGGCAGGTCGGTGTGCAGCAGCAGACGAAAAGAGCCGTCCACTAACCTGCAGGGCGATAGAGTAATTAACGGAGCAAGAAAGAGAGGTGGCATTACCATCAGCACCAGCTCCACGGCTGCAGCCGTCAGTAAAATTCACGATCACCTTAAGACCCGAGTGGGTCTGCAGAAAATCTGCTATGTCATGAAAAATAACAAGGAGAATTAAGCCTCTGCAAATGAGAGAAGCTGCAGGAATTCCTCCCAAATTCACAAAAGAGATCCAGGGTTTTAAATGTCAGCTCTTTCATTTGCCCAGTTATGAATAAACATTATTATCGTTATTCGTTAAAGACATGCTGAATTTTTGATCATTCTCATAGAATTCTACAGGTCTATAAAAAGCTTTTATACTAATTATAAATATATATTTAGGCTCGTTAGAACAATTCCATGTCAAGTGATCCTGCTGTGAATAAATGCAGGTGGGTAAGTGAGGTGTAAAAATGTCCCTCCAGGCCACCGTGGTTTTCACACAGCAGCAGCTGCACTCTGCCGATAAGAGCTGAACTGCATCACTTTGAGGAGAAAATGAAGTAACAGAAAAAAGAAAGAGCACACAAACATATTCGGTTTCACGGCAGCCGTTTGCAGGCTCACGGATTACTAGACGCAAAACAAGGAATAATCCTGTGAGACAAAGATTTCACACCATCTCTGGAAAATGGCAAATAAATTGCAAATCCACAGGAAAAGCTAACAAGCTGAACGGTTGTTAACGTCCATTCGTGAACATTTTATAATTCACACAGAAGCAGAACTCCTCTGACCCACAGATGCTGCCAGAATCTACCTGGAGAACATTGTCAGCAGGTTCTTTAGGCCAAACAACCCCCCAAATAAACGAGCTTTCCACCAGGTGGGGGGTTGGTATGCAGAACACACTGGTGAATGTGGGACAACACGACCAATAAATGAATCATTGACTTGGATTTATGGACAAGCCTGGGTTCAAACGTTGAGTTCATTTAGAAAAAGGCCAGAGTGGCTCCTTTGCATTCAATGAGCTCCATTTTGACAAACAAACACACACAGAGCTAACGGGAAGATATGTGGGAATAGATAGTAAGAAATCTAAGAACCAAAGAAAATTAGACTAAAATGATGGAACATTTAACAAAAGTAAAACTCCAAATGCTGAAACCACAACCGAATATTCATAGACAGATTTAAACTTTTATAGTTAATCCAAAAAAAGAAGAAGATACAGTAAACCCTTGTTTTTCGCGGGGTTACGTTCCAAAAAGTCCCCGTGATAGGCAAAATCCGTGAAGTAGAAACCTCTATTTTTTATGCAATTATTATACAATTAAATACTCTATTATACGTTGAAAAGAAAGAACAAACAGGCTCAAGTATTTGTTTCACCAATAAAAGTACTTTAGAAACGTTTATTTCAACAAATATCTTCTGTACTGGACTGTCAAATAATAATTTTAATCATCGATGTGAACAGAAGGCTTCAAATCGCGGAGATTAGCCCCGCCCACCGCGACCCGAGTATTGGATTAAACGGGAGACTGAACAGACTGAACTGCTGCATCCTGACTCCTCTCTGCAGTGTTTTCTTCTTCTGAAGCCCGCGGTGCAGCTGTGTTTGTTCGGGAGAAGAACATGGTGATAGGCAGTTGTTGTCGCTCTTTTTTCTGCTTTGCAAAAAGATCCTCATACACCGACATGCCCCCATCAAGAGAATTTGCACGAACATAATGTTAATTTGGCGTACAGGTAGAGAAGAAGCACAGTGACTTTTTAGCAAATCAGAATGCAGAACACAATGCCCGATGCAAATCCGTGAAGTAGCCAAACCGTGAAAAGTAAACCGCGTTATAGCGAGGGATCACTGTATATCTTAGTTTATGATAAACCTGGGTGTTCTTTTTTACACTGAGCTGTATTCTAGTCCACAAACTAAACATATAACTAAAACAAGGATTTTATTATCCTAAAATTATTTCCAGATCCATTTTTCCGTCTTGCCAGCACAAGTGTTGATGCTTGCTTCAATTTATAGCAGAGTAGATCATCGTAATTCCCTGCTCTCTGGTCTCCAACGAAGAGGACGTCAAACCTTCAGCTGCCTCAGCAGCTCATGAATCCTGATGGGGACCAGAGGGCGGCAAAACATTACACCCATTTTAAAATGTCTCCCTGAGCGATTCAGCGTGGAATTCAAGATTCTTTTAATTGTTTTAACACCGTCTCAGCTGTCATATTTATATTTATTTATGTTTTACAGGAGGAACCCTCACAGACATGGAGGTCCTCTACCACAGATCTCAGAGTTAGTCCTAAAGTCAAAACCAAAACTGACGGCAAGACTTCATTCCAGCCTTACAGTCCTCACCAGGGGAACAGAGAACCAGGACCATGCAGACTGGTTTTAAAAGGTTTGAGTCCTTTTTAATGGGGGGGGGGTAACAGTATCCCGATACTCGTCCCACAATACGATACATATCGCGATATTGTACTGAATTAAATTACAACATGCTTAAGCTCACATTTAAAAAATATGTCTTTAATATTTAACTTATTTATATATTCATTCTTTTTTTAAATAATGGATTTCATGAGATTATATATATTTTTTAGTGATTATTCATGTCAGTGTGACTTTAAAGTTCATTTATAATCTTTGTTTTCTTTATATTTCTTGTTTTAATTGCAGTTCTTTCCTCCTGGGGATACGGCTGTTTCAGTGGAACCTTCCAGATCGGGCTGCTTGCTGTGGCTGGGGGGGGGGTGTTCTGTGGTGATGTCCTCTATGATCATAGGTGTGGGGGGGGGGTCCCTATTTCCTCACTTTTGCATTTCTGAAGGTCTTTGCTGTGTTTTTTAAATTTGAAAGATGTTTTTATTCTGTAAATCATTTTATGTTAGAAAGTGTTTTAGAAATACAATTTGATAACAATTGTCTTTGTAGTCATGGGCCAAGGGTTTGTGCGTGTGTGTGTTATATTGTTAACGTGTTAAAAACCAATCAATATATATTTGAAAACATGTTTGCTTTGCTGGTCCTATATTGAATGGAGCAGTTAGAAACGGTTGTTTTCATGAGCAGCTGTGGGTCAGGAAGCAGACAGCAGATCAAAGATAAAAGTTTCCATGACTTTTTCAAACATGCTCTACATCTCACCACAAACTTTAGCCTAACTTTCAGAAGAATCTCTATGTTATGAGTGGAAGATGAGGCTAAAGTGCAGATCCTGAAAGGTCCTCTGGAGAATGACTTTTGCACCGCATCCTTTCCCTTTGGGACTCTGTCTCCATTTTAAGCTGGTAATACTAAACTCCAGCCATGAATGAGCCATGCTACTGCTCATTCTACCTTTAACATCCTGGATGGCAGGAAGGAATCCAATACTTAATTTTATTAGATTATCAGCAATTTCCTGAGTCTATCCGATTAGGGGCACACTGCCCTTCAGGTGCTTGAGTTATCATCCTCATTTAAATGAGAAGGAAGTGTCCTTTGTTGTTATTTTCTATTTTCTGTTGTTTTTATCACTACAATAATATGCAAATCAATAACTTACAACCGAGTGGACCAGCGACGGTGTGTGGTGCACTGATTTCTCTTCCAGGCGCTGGGGTTGCCTCTGCCTGCTGTGTAGAATATGCATCGCAGTGGAGTTTCTGCGAGGATGTGGGAGGGTGAGCGTTTGTTTGTGTCACCAAGCAGCATGTGGTCGCTACACGACCAGTTTAAAGAGCAGCATGAAGAGAGAGAGGCAGACTTTGAGGACCATCGCTGAACATTTGGACCCAGAATTCCCTCCCAGCCTGTTCAGGAGCCACAGACCACCAGCAGACCAGAGCCAAGTCCTTCTGTCAGAGATTCTACTTACAAAACCCAACAAACGTTGTTTTTTTTCTTTTTAAGTGGAAAGCAATTAAACCCTTAAAAATTTGACAGGATGTTTTGTAACTTAGAATAAACACAGTCAACGAATCTGAAGTCAAGAACTCAGCTGAGATCTTTTCAGACGGGACACATTTGTTCCCTTAAAGGAAACCAATACAAAATGCACCCAAGTGTAGTAATATGAATTTGTTTCAATTAAATTACAGCAATTAAGGCACATTAATATTCAAATTTGATAATATGTCAACACAAATTCCCTAAATAGCTTTATTAACAAACGTTTCACTGCAGTTAAATGGTTGAGATGATTTCATGTTAATCAAATGCCACTTCAGTGTGAGTGATACTCGAGGCCTGCAGTCCACGAGGATCTCCCTTCTGTCAGAACACGGATCACAGCCGGCCTGAAAAGATCCCCAATACAGGAAAGTAAAAGAAACTCTTATTAGTTTAGAACAAGTTTTCTTCATGTTTCCTCTATTTTGTTTTCCTGTTATTCAGGTTCTGCCTCATTCCTCTGTCTTGGGCTCCACTGATGTTTGTTTGAATTCAAGTCAAAGACTGTGTCTGAATTCCCACCCTAAGCCCTAAATACTAAAAACTAGATAGTGCAGGACTACGCAGTGCCCTGGATTTTAAAAGCAATTCTTACGCCACGATCGCTACTTTATTTTTGTTAACGGCGGATATGATGTCATCGATTTCACGAAGTTAAAATCTAATTGATATTCGCGTTTTGTGACGATTATTTATGAGTTTGCTGTATTCTGAAGATAAAAACGTTATTGATTTATTAAAAAAATACATTTAAATACATTTTTTGGGCATAAATTGTTGAGATGCAATGCATTGTGGTCTATATTCGCAGATCTAGTGAGCATAGATGCACACTGGTTTTTCGCAGAGACTTCTGGGAAATTTCTAGCGCTCTGGATTTTGGATTTGTAGATTCAGACAGAACTACAAATAGTGCACTTTATAGTGAGTACAGCAGGAATTCGGACACAGCGAAAGTCTCTCTAAAGGTTTTATTTCAGGTTTTACCAAGTACTCATGCAGTTTTCCTGTATGTCCAGCTTCTCCTGTCTTTGAATCTTCTCACACTTTTTTCAATGACAGACGGATTTTGAACCGACATAGAAAATAGAAAAACACAGACAGATTTCTGTTGATCCAAAGCAGTGAGTGAGAAAAATAAAAAGTCACAAATCATCCACTCTTGCACAATATTTATGTGATAACTGTGTTTAAGCATCGTTAAATTCGTGTAATCTGCGTGATTCTCAACTGAACAAAATGTTGAACAGCTCAAAACCGAATTCACGTAAAGACCCGTCGGCCTAAACCCTCGACAGACATCTGCGCACGTCGACAAATGACGAAGAAACATTCTGAATGACGTTTATCAGGCATGTTTTATAAAAGACATATATTTTATATGCAGAAACTGTACGTAGTGGCTGTGTGACACGGCCTTTGGGTAGAAAAAGGCATTCAGGCTGAATTCCTGCAGAGAAACTCACAATTTCAGAGCCATTCAAACCAACCAGCATGCTTCACACTCTCAAAAAGGCTTTAAAGAAACTATTTGAGATCTTAAAACAATTCATGGATTCTGACTCAACAAATTGCTTGGGGACAAACAGAACTAACAATCCAGCTATCTGACTCTAGGCACAAAGGGTTCATTACAATAAAAACCCTGGCAGGAATTCTCCAAAGCTCTTACAAACATCTGATGATTATGGCGGCAGAGCAGAAGCTGCTTTCTGCTCAATTGAGCTGAATATTAATCGGGTGATTAGACCTAATTGTCAGAAGCCACTTATCAAGGAGACGCATTTGCCGGAGGATGAATAGCAATAGAGATGCAAACTGTGGTCTCTCTCTTTGTAATGAAGCGGGCGGTCCAGTGGTCACGCCCCCTACAGGTCAGGTAACAGGCAAAAATGGGATAAAATGACACAATCGCTTTGGAAATATGGCACCAGAATATTGTAAACACCTGATCGGAGGAGCATATGGATTCTTTTTGGGCTAGAAACTGTAAAAGGAGTCAAAAACAGAAACTCTTAAATCCAAACTGGGCGTCGGTCGGCTGTAAAGGATCTTTTCTGCAAACCTGACTCTTTATTTTCCTCGTGTTAGCGTCTCACTAAGCTATACATTTAAATTCTGGAGGTTTTAGGGCTTTTTTTCCAATTTAGGATCATCAATAAGGAAACGCGCCATATTTCTAGAACATTTAATAATTTAACCTTTAATTTAAAAACAGACAGGCTGTCTGGAAGGGACAACAGTTGTGAATTATTGATCTGTCTCTTTCTTTAGATATTATTTGATGCTATAGTGGAACTAAAATATTAGATCTACTAACTCCTCACCCTGGAAGGACAGACGTCTGAACCTAAAACAATAAAACCTCAATTACACATTACATCTGTCAGCTGTAAGAAAAATGTAAATGTTTTGATGAAGCCAATGAGAAACATTTCTACAGGCTCTCCTATTTTTCCTGGTTTCCTCTTTCATGTCAGTAACATTTGGGAATGGAGGCTCCCCAAGGCTTTGGCTTCCTTTCCTCCAATTACCACCAATGTCACCTCTCCTTTTTTTTTTTTACTTTCATGCTTCCTCTTTCATTTCATCTGCCAGTTTCAGCCTCGCTCGGTCTCAGTGGCCTTTCTGTCTCTCAGCGTGTTTCTCTATTCTGCCCACAGGCTGAGCTGGAAGAAAACATTCCAGAATTAGACCACAGAAAAGCAAATAAAAGCCAACTTTATGACCCACTATTTCAACAGCGGCCCTGAAGTTTGTGTGGTTTGCTCCGACTCAATTTAAAACTCAGAAAAATAAGAATATGTTCAGTAATTATTAATTATAAGCAAAGGAGTCAAAACAGCAAAGCAGAGAAGAAACCCAGAGAATCATGTGAGAATCATGCCGTTGTCTTTCACGCCACAATTCTCTGCTTAAAACCCAAACGTATGTGTAACGATTAATCCACTAAATCGATTAATACAATTATAGTCCTACGCTCCAGGCAGATCCATCTGTCTGAGCTAAGTTATCAATTGAATCCACCTTTACTATTATAAAATTATTTCACACTCGATTATAATCGATATTGGAAAATACCATCTGGATTGAAGCACATTATGTTTATTTTACTCCAAGGTAAAACGGCCAAGTGCTTCAGCGGACAACACACGTGTGATGTCATCAACACGGATCAGTCCATCATTCCAGTCCAATGTGTGGACAGACTGTGAATAAAGTCATGTGACCATCCAGTGTCTAGAATGTTCTAGAATGTTCCCTTTGGATTCTCTGGATGTGGAAAAACAACAGTGGTGAACTTTAGGAAACTAACATGTGAATGGATTTGACATTCATTCTAGTTTACTGGTTGGTTTGGACACAGATTTCATTAACTTGATGATCTGGAAGAAATACAAGAATCTGGATAACTGTTCAGTAGCAGGAATTTCTGTCTGGAAGTTTGGATGAAGAGGATCTGGATCCACTTTAGGTCAGAGGATCTGGATCCACTTTAGATTATGATATCAATCTAATTGTTAAAATAAATCATTACATCATTAAAACGAATCCTAATAAAAGTGTATCTGTGTGTCCCTACTGTGTGTTTATGTTGAAATTGTCAAACAATTATTGTGCTAAATTGAAGAATCATTTTAAAATTACACCAGACTTAGTGTGAGCCGACTGAAAGCTTTTCCTTCATTGTTATTTGCTTTTTGGCAAATAATTGTGTTGCTTTGGAATACACAAATCCTAAATTGGACTGAGACAAAACTGCGACCCACAAATGGAGGTTTGAAGCGAGCAGTGAAGAACGTGTTTGACATCCCAGGTGTGAAGGTGATGCATCTGTGCTGTGACGTCTCCAGATGCAGAGAAGACCAGCATTGGTCCTGCAGCGCACAACAGATCAGGAAAAGCCTTTACTGATCACTTTATTGTTTTTTACTCATGGTTTTGATTTGGAAAAGCACTTTGGGAATATTTTTAACATGTTGAGTGCAGGACAAATCAAAGCTTTTAGTACTAGCTTTATCATTAGAAATAGAAGTACAGCAAAAATACAGTAAAACCTCCCAAACAAGAACCCTAAAACTACTCAGAACAACAAACCATTTATCTAAAGTGCCTCATAAAAAATAGGACTTTAAAATGCTCAAAGTATCAATTTAAGAGTTTGAGCAATAATTAATTTACAAATTCGGTCTAACTCTAAAACAGCATCACCATATTAAAGAAAAAGCATTTGGCTCAGCACCTACACCTACCAAACCCATGCACTTGTGCACGCAGCTCCCTCTGTGCACGATTCTATCTGCATGCATGTGTAGCCCCAGTCCGTCTAGTGTGAGCGCCGAGTGAGCGAATCCAAACATCAGGACAAGGTCACACGTCTTCATTCGCATCACTGTCCACAAACAGCTGAATGCTCTTTACCGCTGTTTACTGAGATAAGATCTCTGAAAGCACAAGCGTGTGTGAATTACATCCAAGCCTGTCTTCACCAGTTCACTTCCCTTTTTTCCATTTCTGTCAAGCAGTTTAGAAAATAAAAGATGAACTTGAATCTATCCAGCCGAGGACGTCTGACCTGCTGGCTGTCAGCCAAAGCTTTTCATCTTCGCTTAAGTCATCCCATAACAGAGGTTAAAACAGGACTGAAAGACTGACTGGTGTTACAAAAATATGCTGAAACCACAGACGGCTGATTTCTAATCAACAGGGTCTGATCTCATTATGCTCTCCAATCAGCATGAGAGTAAAGACCCACTCTGAGCAAATGGTCTTTCTGTTGTCTTTAACATGCTCCTGTGGCATTTTTCTGAAAATGGGGGGCACATATTACAAAAAAATAACGCTTACAATTGCCCTTTTGAGTATTTTTTTCTTCAAATTGTTGGGAATCAGGAACAGACAAAATAATGCAGTTTGAAAAAGATGGTATGTGTGACGCGCTGTGGAAAATACGTCGGGCTTTGGACGATCCATGAACGTCTTTGTTTCCCTGGTCTGAGCTGGAATCTGGATCCAAACTGGACGGATGGATAGATCTGATGTTTCTGCCATTTTTATTGCCCCAGTAATGTTAGGTTAGGAGTGTGAGATGCTGTAAACTACGGTGGCCCTAAAGTGCAAATAAAGCTAAAGCTAAAACATTTTTAAAAATTGCAACGGCAGCTAAAAAAAGCGAAACAAATACTAAAAAAACAACATTAATTTTTTAATAATCAAAATAGAATTGCAGAAATCAAAACACAATTCCGAAAGAACAAAATGAAATAGAAATGAAATGTATTGAAAAACAAAACTATTTTCCAGAAATTGAAATGAAAAGTCAAAAATCCAACAGAAAAGGCAGATACTAGACATCGCTGACAAGATGACCACATTCAGTTTCAACGATGGACAAATCATTCAAACAGCGAGTACCTGCCTTTTCCGGTTTCTTATTGTCTTTCATTTTTTAACATTTCCTGATACCTAGATTGTTTTTTGTTTTCCCAAAGTTGTTTTTTTCTTTTATGAGGAATTTGAGGAAGGTAGGAACTCTGGGACATCGCTGATTGGATGATGTGTCAATTTAATGTGTTTTAGGGTTGAGAGATTTGTTGCTGGGTTTGCCCTGCCGGGAGAGTGTAAACAGAGAGATCTCAAAGGCCCCGCCCACAACTCTAATGAACTCCTGCCGCTCTGCAGAAACTATGTCCTAGAAAGTTTTTTATTTTGGCTAAAAATCCTAACTAACTGGGAACGCTTTGAAAATGGATCAAATGATGATCTGTGTGAGACTTAAAAGACAGAAAAACAACTGAGAAAACCATTCAATCTATGCTTTCACTTCCATTAACGTGTATAGAAATGTTTTTTTTATTATTATTTATTCTAAGTAACTTCTGCTCATTCATGAAGACGTAAACATCTGGGTTTTTCCGTCGTCCTCCTCTTAGTGACCCCTTCCTCATTCCAAATAACTTCATCATTGAAGAATGACCTTGACTCCTCTGGTCCCCTCTCCCTCTCTGTCCTTAGCCCCCCCTTGCCAAACATACCATTATTACCCCCTACTTGCCCCTCTCTTCATTCTGTATCTGATCACTCTTATGCAACTTATGTCTAGAAAAATAACGCATGAAATAATTGTCCTAATTTGAACTCTTTATGATTTTTTCTAGTATCAAGAGAATCACTTTATGGATTCCCTAAACAAACCTTTGCCCCACCCCCCTCTTTCCTCTTCAACTCCATTCATGCGGGCTCTAATTCATCGATGAATAATGGATGGACAGAAGAAGACTTTCATCTGCCAAGGTTCTTTTCTCTCACCGTCTTCCTCTTGCAGGATGGATGTAGTGCTAATGCAGGGCAGCATGCATTGGAGATGAGCCCAGAGACCTCCCACTCAGTCTGTTTGTCTGTCTGCTGCCTCGGGCTCTCACTCTCCTCACAAACACTTTCTGTCTTTTCTCTTCCCCACTGGTCATTGAGAGGTCCTATCCATTTCTTTTTGGATATAACAATATTCACACTCACTCTATTTAAGACATATTTGTCCCGGCAGATATTTTCCAGCCGGCTTTCTTTGTTTGTTGCCATTTTTGCTGTTTGTCCTCTGGATCCAATAAGTCTCCTGACCTTGGATTGGCAATCCTATCCCCGTATTGACGTTGGCCTTGCTGCTTCCCTCCCCTGTAAAATCCTCTGAAGCCACATCAAAAGACCAAAGGTTGAATTCTGCAGCAGACTTGGTCTGCAAGATTCATTCTGCAAGTTAAACCTAAAAAACCAAAGAGAAAAACTGATCAAAATAACAAAAACATAAAAAAACACACAAACCAATATATAAACCATAAGTTTAACCTACAAAAAGACAATGTTCTGCATCATTTGTTCCTATTGGCTGGGGTGCCACCTGCATGAGGACCAAAAGGGACCGCCCCCCTGCAGCATTTAGTGCTTAGAAGTGAGCATGATCAGCAGCTTGTCAAAGTCCCCATCAATAATGCAGGCAGGGAAGCCCCCGGCTGCCATCTTGTCCTGATGCACCCCCTCTACCTGTCTGTCTAACTGCACATCCATCTGTCTCACTTCCATTCAGCTGCTTTTATCTCTGACTGTCTGACCTGCAGCCGTTCTGCCAGGGGGGGTTGTGTCAACAGAAGCTTTAAATCCACATATTCCTGGGCTGTTGCGTCAGTGAGATCATTAAAATAGCCTTAGATGTATGTATTCACGTATTCATTTACTTTAGAGATGACCAAATAACGTTTGAGCTTTGTTACGTTGGGCGGCGCCGTGACAACGGTTCTTTAGCTTTAACTTCTAGAATGGATCTTGCAGAGCAAGTCTGCTGCAGAAATCGTTTTTTTTTTTTTTTGTAAGACAAGAAGTGATCCAAACCGTAAAAATAACAAGAATAAAGTAGTAAAAACTGGTTGAATATTTATTTCTTCTGTAAATGATTATGGTATAAGCGGGATAATGGCCCTTTTTCTTTTTCCGATGGGTCATAATCCAATAAAGTCCTGTTTATTGGCAGGTTAACAGCAGCAGTTAGAAGGGAAAAGGACAACAAACCAAACTTTTTCATTTATTTATTTAAAACTTATAATTATATATAACTTCAGGTGAAACATTAGAAAGGTCATTTTTAAAACTTTTTTTTTTACCATAGAGAACATTTACTGCAGCAGGGTGACCTTTATGGTACAGGAATTATATGAGCTTTTGTATAAAGTAAATAGTCATTATGAAAAAAAAAACTATTTTTTTTTATATTTCAACGTTTTTAGTAATGCAAAAAATTTTTTTTTAGTGAATTTGCATAAATTCTAAATACAAAGCAGTTCCAAAAGGTGAAATATTGTGTTTTGCTCAGTAAGGAACAGGCCTGAATGGCTCTTTTTAGACCTTTAGACATTTAAATATTCAAATATATCAAATATTTTATCATAAACAATACCTAAAATTTGTACACAAGAAAAAGAAAACCCAAATTCAAAGTGCTGGAAAGTCCCGTTCACTGGGCGAGGAGAAGAATGAAGAGAACAAAAGCCGTAATAACAGGTGCTGTTCAAACGTGCAGACAGAATAACAATCAGCTCAATTATTCACAGCAGCAAGCAGACAAAATGGCCAACGAGGGAGCAACATGAACAACTGAAAGTCTGCCATCAAACAAAAGCATTTTGTGTTGGCTTGGAATAAAAGTGCAGAAGTTGAAGGTTTTGGGACCTGGATTTAAAATCATCTGTTTTTTCCCCTTATTGATGCTTTGCTCATTCCAGTGTTGTAAAGTCTGAATAAACATGTTTTCTGTCCATCAGGTTTCCTCACCTGTTGTTCACGTTTGGTCAGCTTTCTCCAAAGGTAAGTTAGGTGTCTGCATGAATAAAAGAGTCGGACAAATTCCCACATCTCCATTAATTAAGAGCAAATGCAAATAATTTGATGTTTTATGAATCAATGAAGACATAAAACATCAAATTATGTGACTGCATAACTTAATGATGTGCACTATGCTGACTGTGTGATAAACTGGTTTTTCATCAGCATAGAGAGGATTTTGTTCCATTGTTTTAAAGAAAATGTCACTGAATAATTTAGACTGTCAGTTTTTTTTTCATTGTTTTTTTCATGTCGTTCGATTTTTCCTTCACGAAAAAATCCAAGATTTTAATATACACGCTGTATTTTCTGTGATATTAGTGGCGTTTCTCCTCCAGATTGGCCAGAGGAGCGACTCACACTCAGTAGCAACTTATTTGTGATATTTAAGCATAAGTTTAGACATAAATAAGCTCACATATTTGTTTAACTTACAGCCTATAGAGGGCGCTGTTGGTGCATGAATCACTGTTTGCTGTTGACAGCAACGCAGAAGAAGAAGGGCTGTCCAAGGCAGACATGGAATCTGATGGTTTTCCTCCTGAACGTTCTGATGGTTTTTCTTGTTTCCATGGAAACATCATTCTTGTTGCTTTTATTAGTTTTCTCGCTGGACTAAAGCGGGACAGCAGGTCATCACACTGGGTCACAGAGGAACAGCTGCCGTCATTCAGACGCAGCCTCTGCAGTACAGAAGCTCATTTATTTATTCATAAATGTTCCACTTCTCTCTTAAAAGTGCGACTTATACTCCAGAATATAAGGTATGTATTTTATATACATATAATGGTATTCTATTAAGTTTAAAGACTGCATTTTGTGCATGAACAGCCCATATTTCTTTTATATTGTGGCAAATAGAAATTGAATATTTTTGTAACATTTTAGTTTCTATTTATGATCTCATGGCTAATGTGCTTTTCTAAAAGAGGGGATCATAAGATACAAATTTAGCATTTGTACCACAAAATGCATGATTTGTCTAAAATATCAACATAATATGTATAGCAGATAATAACATACCATCCGCTATACATAACCTCTGGGAGTTAAAGCTCCTGTTTTTAGTGGTAACTCCAATTAAATTGTGAATTTTTGACTTTAAATTGAATGGATTGAGTAAAGAAATATTATGTCCGATGTGATTTCATGCTACAATATGAAGGCCTTATCACTGCCATCTCCAGCATTTACCCACCGCCGTCCCGTGGCTCACCCACACACAGATACCAGTTATCCACTCATTACTGAGAACTGGGGCCATAAAAGAAGGAATTAAGCAAAATGAATTATTTGTACGCTTCTGAAAAAAGCCTGTTGGAATGCGTCTGAATGAACTTCTGTGAATACTGTAGCATGACAGACACTGATTCCTGCTGAAGCTGTGAGTTTATCATTAGGCCCGTTGTTCATATGTGTGTGTTCATCAACACGGGGATTTAATTAGATTGTGCACGATCCATTTTAATGGTTGGATTAAGGGAACCAGCTGTTCCATGTTGTTTTCCGTTGGATCTCCGTCGTAGAGGAACATGCCTGTTTTCATTTCAGTCATGCATGAACCCAAGAACAAAGGGCGAGAGGTGAAGGGGTCATGTGCGCATAAATGTGCACGCGTGCTCCATGACGGCTTGGAAGTAGAACTAATTACTGCAAATTTAGTTTAAGCTGAATAATTAAATGAGACTAAAAAAGTGAATTTTATTTAGCAGAGAGGCTTTCTGCAGTGGAAGCTCTATGATCTGATTAAACCAAGCCAGAACGCTAACATGTCAAACAAATATGCTCAAAATATCTATAAATGTTTATTTTCTGTTGCTATATTTAGATGTAATTTCTCATGGAGGCTTTCAAATGCTGCCTGTTTGTTTTCTAACTACAATTCTCCATCAGGTACAAGTGACCAGTGAGGGACGGAGCATCTGGTTAGAATTCAGAAAACTGTCCCCTTTAGGCAAAGGAAACATCTTCTGAATACAAATCAGTCTTTTTTTTGCCGAAGCAAACAAATATAAAGAAAGAGAGGAAAACACAGGACATTATGGGAAAAGCTCCATAGTCTCCATTTTATTACTTCCATCATTTATTTATTGTTGTCATCAGAAAATGTCCCCAAGGCAAAGATGACAGAATGACTTAGTTATGGTACATTAATTTAGTACTTTATTGATACAAGTTAACCTTTTCATTATTGCTATTCTTGCTTTGATTTGGTTCAAAAGGTTCAAAACTTCAAACAAAATCCAGACGTTAAAGTCTAGAGTTCTACTTTAGCCACTACATGCAAACAGTTCCATTGTAATCAATAAGTTAGAGAGTAAATATTATATGATTCTCTGTGTGGTCTCGCTTTGCCCTCACTGCCATTTAAATCAGATTTGAGGGGAAAATGCTGAAGTAAGTCGGCATTTTATAGTTCCTGCTAATCTTGTTCCACTCATAAGAAGTCAGCCAAGCCAGCAGCAAACCCTTGACTCAGAACCCCGTTTGTTTCTGTTTCTATTTCCCATCTTTCCTAGTAAGACTAAACAGATACAATACATACTTTTTCTGCAAAACGAGGGGAGAAAAATTCAAGATTGCTGGATAAAAGCAATATTTAGTTTCATTTCCTGTGACATTTGTATCTGTCAGTTTGCAGAAAATGCACTGGAGCATCAAATCTGAGGATGCCAAATAGTTAAAACAGCAGAGCTGATGTAATCCCTCATGTAATCCTGTCAAAGTCGCCCCGAACTATTCCTACCAATTTACAAACCAGTTCCATGAGTCGAGGATCGGTTTTTATTTTCATTGCTTTATAAAATGACAGTTATGGGCTAAAAAATAAAACATCACATCCAGCTTTTAACTTATCATTAATTCACTTTTTCCATCCCTCCCTGTTTGATTGAGTTTTAAAGACTTAGATTTGAAAAGTTTCCCAACATGCATCTCTTTTGTAAACTTTCTTTTTTCAGATTCCTTTTATTTAAATGAAGCATTTTCACTGTTTCAGTTAAAGTCCATTTCTTCTTCTCTTTCTGTATATCACGATCATTTCAGAACACTGAAGTGACAGTGTGTAGTCGGAAGCTGTGAGATAGTTGGATCTGATGGAAGTGCTCAAGTTATTTAGGTCAAACAAACAATATTTAAAGGAAATGCATGACAATTGTGGCAGCATTTTTAATAAATATAAGCAAACAGACAGAAGAGGAAGTCAAGAGACTCTTAAGGAGGATAGCTGGAGCACAAGTTGGATCAAAGTTTCTGCAACTTTCTGGTTTTCTTTCCACTGTTATGAATGTGTCAATGAGGCCGTTAGCAGCTCCGCTTCTCCTGTCCACAGTTTTGTCTCAACAAAGTGCAGCCGACTGAGGAAAACCACAGAAGCTGATCAGTGCTTGTTGGAGCAGAACGTCACAAAAAGCAGCAAAAGTCCAGTTTTGAGTCGTTTTTTAAAATACAGATTGCAAATATTTGAAGGATGTGGTTTTACGTAGAAACCTTGCAGGTGTGACCCAAACAGACAGAGAGACATTAAAACTGATGCAAAGCTGTTAATTAATGGACCACAGGGACACTAATAAATATTTTTGCAACCAATTGAATGATAAAAACACTAACAAGTATCAAAATTCAATTAGAATCAATAATGAAAGGTAAAATGCATTTCTATCAGGCGAATTTGACATGAAAATACACTTCTTGATATATACACTGAAGACTAAACTGATTTGTCATCATTCTTAAACATATTTTTGAGCATAGCTGCTGAAGAGAATTAAAGTAGGTCATTGAAGAAAACAAATATAAGACTTTTTAATTTTAATTCTACATTTTTGTCTATTGCATATTTTTAAGTCATTTTTGGGTTGATGATGGTTTTGGATTTTTATTTTTTTTTTTTTTTTTGGATTAATGATTAATCTGGTTTGATGAGACATGTTTTCATACCTGGCAGCACAGGCGACGAGATCCGTGACCGGAGAGAAGATATTGCTTCTGCAAACGCTGAGCTTGTGGACCTGCTCTTATTGGGTAAGATGTGGTCCAGCATGTGAGCCCTGCCCAGACCCAAACACATGACAACCAGCACAGAGAGCTGCAGTTAGCACCAAAAAGATGGGCTCAGTCTGACTGCAGGGCGGTGGTTGGGAGGTGGCAAACACGCACAGATGAAATATTTGGACTTAAAGTCATTTTCACATGCAGGGAACTGTGGCCTTCAGCATATCACCCCAGGAAAAGCTGAGGATTGGGTTCTAAGTGAAAGTGGACCGGCCCAGACAGTGTCTGCATCTGCATGCTAAGAATATCCTTTGACACATACTGTGGTCAAATATCAAGTAAACAAATCTATCAAACTGATTCCAGAGCTCAAAGCAGGTCCTCGGGCGCGCTAACAGACCCCACTGTTATCCACACATGGCCAGACAGAGTGTGTTACATTTTTATCACTCATGGAGAGGGTCACATCACACGTCCGTCACATCCATCCACTCGACCAGAGCTGAGCTCTGAAAGCTTAAAGCGTTGGAACAAAGCTGCACAGCATCAAGAAGTAGGCTTGTTTTTCAGCTTTTTGGAAAAAACATGCTCAGGTTGTGTCTGAACTCCTTCCTTCCTGAATGCCATCGTTTTTTAGCAGTTAGCGATTAGGGCGGGGATTCAGACACAGCCTCAGTCATTCTGTGGGCCAATAACCAACACCAGAACCTCACCTCTGCAGGTCTGTGAACCGTTCATTTTGGGTTTGGAAAAACATCCGCTGCTTGTGCACCAAAGCTAGAAAACAATCTATTTTTGTTACACTTAAAAATAAAACAACTTCACTAAAAGTTTTATAAAAGTGAATCTGGACTAAGACAGGTCCTAACTAAATCCAAATGATATAATAAACAAACGTTCCCTGCTAGTGACCACCAGAGTATTAGTGTGCATTGATGTAAACCAGCAAACTATCACAGTACTGTCACCAGCAGCAGGTCTGCACATTTCCTGATATTTCTGCAGAAAAAGGTTGTTTTTTGGTGTAACGTCCAAAAATGGGCTCTGGCAAAAGGTGACAACAAAACTCATTTTGCTTTGTCTCTGTGTCCCAACGGTTCACCTCCTTACCTTCTATTGATGGAGCTTGGTCCTGGGCGCCATACAGCATTTCCTTGAACGCCTGGACAGGGACAAAAAAAAACATCATTTAAAAATGCAGAAGAAGACACTTTAGTGTAGGAGACAGTCGTTTGTAAAGCTAAATTGATCCAAATTTGTCTAAAACGATACATTTTTCTTTCGCTTTATGTGTGAACATTTATTAAAATTGGTAAACAGTGTCCATTACTTTGTGAGTCCAGTTGACCAATAAAAGTGCATTTGATCTCTTTTAGCTGTTTAAAATGTAATAATGTGCAGAAGTTAAAATCAAAGGTGAGTATGAAAAATGCCACAATAGTTTCAAAGTGTTTGCTGTAACCCTGAGGAACTAATACTGGGTTGAATAGTTTTTTTATATATGATGCAAATATCTAAGGTTTTTTTGTTCTAATGGATGAAGATACAAAAACCACAATGGGATAAATTGAATGAAGTAGAGGGATGAACACAAAGTTTTAACTGGAAATTTCTGCAAAGTGACAGAAATGTGAAGTCTGTCCCTCAGAGTTAAATGATTACACTTTCTGATTTTTAATTTTCCTGTAACTTTGCACCTCTCAGCATCTTCCCTGTTTGCTCATCCCGACCAGCTCCTGCTGAGCTTAAAGAGGTTCAGACCTGCAGAGTTCAGACCTGATTCTGCTCCGTCACTCCCCGACCCACACTCAAACTCATTCCACAATACGTCTTCTGACAAACGTACAGAAAAACTCTGACTGCTTTGATAAAAGAGTCAAGTTTAAAGTTTATTTATATGAGAAGGACAATGTATGTGAATAGACATCTATTCAGAGAGTCGTAGGTGTAAATGTACTGGATTATAGCAAAGATGCTTATCTGCATCCGTAATCCCCTGGCAGGTACGCAAGAAAACAGTGAATTCAATCTAGAATCCCACACATTACACAATTACATTATGACAGAAAAGCACTACAAAATGCATTATTTGATTATTAAAAAGCAGGACATAAGATCACGATAAGAGCATTTGACACAATAGTATGTCAATAAGAGAGTTTAGAGAAATAACATCAAATCAAAGGTGAAACACGGCACAGGAAGAGGCAATAGAACCAGGCTCAAAATCATTCCCTCACTCCTAAATGCTCTTTCTAATATAAAGCAAAAAGCGCAGTGACAGTAATAAGAGGCTAAACCGGTGGACATGAACTGATGAGAGCATCCCTGAGCAATGACACAGATCTACGGGAAAATTAAACCAACAGGAAACTGGATGCTGGCTCATCATCAGAGAAGGAACTGACTCATACTGAGGTCAGATGAACTACTGGTTTTTGTGAAGCCCTTAGTTTCTGCCTTTACTGCAGGATAAGATCTACAAATTCAAAGTTGTGCTGCTCAGGAGCTGGGGAAATCATTGTGAATCAGGAGCAGACGAAAGGATGCAGTTGGAAAAGATCTTTTCTGTGATGTAGAAAACATGCTCCCTGCTCTGCTCCATTCTGATGCATCCTTGCAGATACATACTGTGGCAAGGCAGAGAGGACGGCAACCTGGGCTGGTGAAAGTGGAGCTCGCCTCGGTGGAGGATAAAGTGACAGAAGGAAACTCCCTGATCATTCAGTGCTCTATTTGCGTCTTAAAACTATTGAAACAAATTTTTCAAATAATATGCAAGCTGGTTTACAAAATAAAAAGCCAATCAGAAAACTGCCTGTTCACTTTCTGGAGTCAGAAGTCTGTTGTGAGTCTCTATGTGGAGTTGGTCTTCAGCTGAGGGAAGGTAGACAAACACAGGAAAATCTGAACCATTGCTATGGCTGGTTTTGTAATGTTTTATATAAAGAATTGGATAAATATAGACCAAAACAGAAATATAAAAGCAATAAAGGAATATGTAAAAGAAATCAACCTTACTGGACAATGAACTGCAGAGTCTATGGGAAAAACTGTGTTTATCAGAGAAAAAGTATTTAAAATGCAAAGAAATGGTTCTGAAAAGAGAGAGAGCGTCTTTCTGGGTTTAAAAACTGTCAGAGTCATTTTGATAAGAAGTTAAAATTATGATTATCAAGACGTTCCAGGAGGGCTAAGCTCTTCAACTACAACTGCATTGGCAAAATAATAAATCAGTTATTTTGGAGGGAAATAAATAAACTTGGACCTAAAAGTAGAAGAACGGTTCCACATGAGATTCTAACAGACTCTGGAGAATCTGTCTTTCTAACAGAGCAAGTGTTAAACAAGTGGGAGTCAGATTCTAAGAACTGTTTACCTGTAATAGTAGTTCCCACTTGTTTGATGACCAGTTTTTTCTGAATATGTGCAAATCCAAAAAACTGCTTGAAGACAATAGTTTTAAAATTTCTTTGAACTACTCTGACAAAATAAATCAAGATTTTACAATTGAGGAAGTTCTAAAAGTCATTGAGAAAACTAAACTTCATAAAGCGGCTGGTGTGGATGAACTATCCAACCAGGTTCTTAAGTGTCCCAAATTGTTAACTACTCTACATTGTCTCTTTAGATTCTGTTTTAAGAATGGCTTTATTCCATCTATTTGGTATAAATCGATCATCAAGCAGATTCCAAAATCCCCTCAAGCAGACCCAAGAGTCCCTCTGAATGATAGAGGCATTAGCCTTCTGAGTACTGTGTATAAAGTGTTTTCTAGTATTCTAAATAATCGGTTATCTGAATACCTAGAAACAAACCAAGTCCTTGTAGAGGAGCAGAATGGATTCAGGAGAAATAGAGCGTGTATTGACAATATTTATGTTCTGTCCTCGGTGGTGAGAGCTAGACTGCAAGAAAGTAAAAGTACCTTTGTTTGTTTTGTGGATTTAAAAAAAAGCATTAGACTCGATAGACAGAGATCTTCTTCAATATAAATTACTTATGTATGGTATTAATGGTAAGTTTTATAAAATAATTAAAGCTCTGTACAAGGCTCCATTAGCCTGTGTTCAGGTGAATGACCTAAAAACAGGATGGTTTTCTACAATTTGAAGTTAAACAAGGAGATGTTCTTTCACCGACTCTTTTTTCTATCTATGTCAACGATTTAGCTCAAGAAATTAAGAAAACCAACTTGGGTATTGATATCAATAATTGGAACTTGAGCATATTACTTTATGCTGATGATATTGTTTTGATAGCGGATGAGGAAATAAAATTACAAGGAATGTTAAATACAATGAATGACTGGTGTAACAAATGGAGACTCACTGTCAATAGTGATAAAACACAAATAGTTAATTTTAGAAAGCCTTTAGTACCTCAAAGTAATTTTCTGTTTTATTTTGGTAAAATTACTCTCATGTATACTGATACCTATAAATATCTTGGTTTTGTTTTTCATAAAAATATGATGTTCTCAGAAGGAAAGCAGCGGTTATCAGATTCTGCTGGGAGGAGCTTGGCGCAGTGATAAACAGATGAAGGTCTGTCCTGAGTTGAGTTTTGACACGTTTAGTAAATTGTACGATGCCATGGTGGGATCTGTGTTATTTTATTCTGCAGGAGTCTGGGGTTATGAAGACGCTCCTGAGTGTGATAAGGTTCAAAACAGGGCAATGAGATATTTTCTGGGTGCACAGGTTCACCACTAAAGCCGCCATTGAGGGGGACATGGGGGGGGGGCATGTGTGATCAAACAATCTCAGATTATGGAACCGGCTGGTGACTTTACCTGCAGAGAGACTTGCACGTAAAATATTTGATTGGGATAGAGCTCGTATTTATCCCTGGTGTAATGATGTATTGAACATTCTGTGAACCTACAATCATTATTTTTAATTGTTTGAAATGTAAGATAGATAATGTTAAGGAAACTTTAGTTGGTTATTATGCAAAAGAATGGAAAATGAAACTGCTTCAAAAACCAAAATTACGAACTTATTTGCAAATTAAGGACACATTTTCTGCTGAGCCATATGTTATATATAACTTAAAAAGAGGACAAAGATCCTTATGTGCTCAACTGAGAGCAGGAGTGCTCCCCCTACAGGTGGAAGTAGGGCGCTTTAAAGGCATTCCTGAGGAGGAAAGACTCTGTGAGGTCTGTGAACTGCAAGTGGTGGAGGATGAATTTCATTTTTTGTTTTATTGTCCTTTGTATGAGAAACAGAGACTTTGTATGTATGACGTCATAGAAAAGAAATGTCCTGATTTGTTTTGGTTATCTGAAGACAAACTTTTACGTTGGCTTTTTGAAAATGAAATCTTTTGTTTGGCAAATTTTGTGCCAAAGGCACTGACAATAAGAATGGACACTATGTATTCTGTTAGACTCTGATTAGGGGGGTTATTGGATTATGTTTTTTTGTGATGGGGATGTATGTTTATGCATTGTGTATTTTGTTTTTCAGTGTCATATAACCCCCATGTGGGCTGGGCACATTAGTGCATGACACTTAAATGACTCAAATCAATCAATCAAAATACTGTGGATCCATGTGCGTTTTTGTGTATTTATTTTGGCTAAGAATGGCATCATTTGATTTAACCCCTGTGCTATCCTATGACCCCCCCCCCCCTTCCATTGAGGTGTTCTCCCTACCATGACAAAGGTGGATAAAGGTGGAAAGATTTCATGTAATCCATGGACACCAGTGAAGATCACAAATCATTGAAGAAAAAAGGTTCAGAGCTCTGTCTAGTGGGTCTAGATGACCCCACTGTCTAGTGGGTCTAGATGACCCACCTCCCAACGTTAAAGTGCCTAGGACAGAACAAGGGTTAATGACCACTGGTAACACTTAGAAAATAGATCAAAAGATGATCAGAGTGGGATCATATCTGTCACATGTCAATCAAAAGGCCACACCCACTGCTCTAAACAAATTTACAAAGCACATACTTTTGACTTTTGATCTGATTGTACCATGATGATTATAGAAATCGTGTTATGTCTGAATATATTCATGATTTTTTTTTAATGAAACAGTAATCTGCACATAATTTAGTTACTCGATCAATATATGCCATGAAGATTTCTGAAACTGTCATGTCTATTTTTTCTGATATGTCTAAACATATTTAGGATTTTTCTAAAGCATAAATATCTGATAAAAGTGATGAACTGGATAATGAGGAATCATGTAATGAAACGGTAGAACAGCGGTTCCAGCAATCTTTGATTGATGATCCTAAGTTTGATACGTCTTTAGATGAATGGATAAATGCTGATTGTATTGTTTTGTGCATTATTATAGTATTATATTTTATTATTATGAAATATATTTAAAAAAAACAAGCCTTAGGATTGTTAAACACTTACTGTAAATTAATTTATTTTATTTATGGCAATGAAAAAAAAAGTTAATTTCTAAACGGCCACTTTTCTGTTTTTCTCTGTTGTAGATAAAATTATGTTTTGTTGTTAGTACAGATTCCTGCAGCACCTTGACGTCTTTCCATAGGAGCTGAGTGGGTCTGTGTGTGGATGCAGACCACTCAGGAACGCAGAGCATTAGTGGCAGCGTGTTGATACTTGATACTGGTTCCTGTGCAGACGACGTTGGCTCTATCAGCCAAGCCTCCTCTGCTCTTCATGCTGCAGTGTTTCTGTCCTTCCCTGGTAGAAATCACAGGGGACCACGCGTGTTTGAGCCTTCTAATGACCGGGTAATAACTGCCAGCCGTGGCCCACTGATAGGTGGGAAATGGGACGTTTGATTTAAAGAAGGGGGTGGGGCATCTAATCAAGATAGAGCCATTTCCATGGCGATGGCTTTGACAAGAGAGATGCTCCTCTGGGAATTTAGTTCATTTAGGCTCCACAGTAATCATTTGTTAAACCTGTAGAACTGCAAAAACAAATGTAGCTAAAAAATCTAACTGGGATTAAGCTACTTATATTTTCTGAACCCACATTTCTGAAAATGCCCCAATCCAATAAGCAAAAACCAACAAACATATTCCAGTGCTTTTTTGTCAGATCAAATTTTCTTCAAGTGGACGTGAAAGACTCCATTTTTCAAACAAAGAGCCAATATTTCACTTTAATCTGCAGTTCTGGATCCCTATGTGAAAGGGGGAGGAGAGAATGGGAGGAAGGGTGCAGGGCAGGTCTGGTAGGGGACCAGATGTCCTCCCAGTGGGGGAGGAACGAGGAGGTGAGGAAGATGAGGCAGGGGGGAGGTATGGAGAGGATGCAGTTGCCATGCCCATGTGTGCTTTACATAATGCTCCTCCTGCAGCCTATAGCTGGACTTAAAAGTGTAGATAATTCAGACAAATATCCTAATTACAGATGAGTCATTACTAAATTCATATAAACACTTTCAAACTGCATCACGCAATCATGTCCAGTAAAATGACACCTGTACGTTTGCTTTCTGTCCACACACTCAATCCACACTTTGAATAGGCTCCTCTTGTCCACAACAGCTATAAAAATAAATGAATGTATTTCAGTTTTTCAATTCAATTTTATTTAAAGCCCGAATTCACAACAACAGTCGACTCGATGGGCTTCGTATCGGTAATTGAAAAAGTGAAACATGAACTCAAAAGGATCATGAATACAAAGAGTTCAATAGGAAAATACTAAAATGAACTAACAAACTGACTAAGCTATACTGGCATCCCTGCCCTTAGACCCCCCTTCTCTGTGAGGAAAAACCTCAGGGGTGTCCACATGAAGGAGGGATCCTCCCCCAGGACAGACAGGCGATGTACCAGAACTAGAAGAATTAACTTATCTAAATCTACAACTACACATATAAAAGTCCAGCAGACGAGCTTCATCCAGATGAGTGGGGGTCGTTCATCACCCACACAGACACCTGAACTTCAACTCCATTCCTGAAACATTCAACAGGAATAACAATCACCTGGGAAAAATGGTTTATTATTTTATTATAAAAATGTACTTATTTAATTTTAATGTCATTTCTGAATGTCCTTCTTGCTGCCGCAAATAAGTGAATTTCCCCATCGTAGGATAAATGAAGTCATCTAATTTTATATATATATATCCCTTGTTCTATCCTAGGCACTTTAACATTGGGAGTTGGGTCATCTAGACCCACTAGACAGAGCTCTGAACCTTTTTTCTTCAATGATTTGTGATCTTCACTGGTGTCCATGGATTACATGAAATCTTTCCACCTTTATCCACCTTTGTCATGGTAGGGAGAACACCTCAATATAGATAGATAGATAGATAGATATATGACATTGTTGATATTTCATCTTAAAGCGAGGTCATGAATGCTCCGTCAAAGCTGAACAACTATAATCAAGATGATGGGACGAGTCCTTCAGGGTCCCAACCACAACCTGATGGGCTGCTGTGATGAAGCATTACAGGAAATGAGAGCCAAGTGTTTATGAACACATGCATGGTGCTAAGGACGAGTGGGCTGGATGTGGATGTGATCTAACACCACAGAAAACAAAGAGCTCTGCTTGTTGCTGCTGAGTTTACACCTGCTGCTGAAGCCAGAGCTGTCATTTACAGATCCTTTCATCTGTGTTACGACGAACCAAAATACAGGCAGAGAAGCTGTATTAAAACAGAAATCTATTTTTAAAATGTTTTGCATATGTTTATTGCTGTTTTAAACAGTTTTTATTTAATTTTACTCCTGAATGTTTTCTTAAAGACCCACTCAAAGGAAACTGGTGTTTTGGGTGTTTTTTCTGTAATTTCGTTGTACATTTACAATGACAATAAAGATATTTCTATTTTAACATGTTCAACCCACACGATGATGTAGGACATATGTAAAGAAAATTAAGCCTAAATTGTATCTTATTGTCATTATCTTGTATTTTATTAGTCAAATGAATCAGGCGTAGAAGAAAAAATGACGTTTGAAAAAGCTTCCAGCTCCGCCCCTTTCTGATCATCCATCTGCAGACCAATAGATCCTGGTCTGTGCTAGAATCTGGATCAGAACTGGACGGATGGATAGATCTGATATTGCTGCCGTTTTTGTTGCACTAGTAATGTTGTTGGGGGTGTGAGGGGCTGTAAACAGACAGCAACATGGAGGGGAAGGGGTGGGGTTGCTCTGCACCAACAGCCCCGCCCACAACTCAGAGATGAAGTTCTAATGAACTCCTGTCGCACTGCAGAAACTATGTCCTAGAAAACAACACAGTTTTTTTATTTTTTTGTTTTACCATTGTGGCTAAATATAGCACAATTGTAGTTAAAAGAACACTAGGAACATTTTGAAAATAGATTTTAAAAATGATCGGAGTCTGACTTTGAGAGATTTTTCATCAAATGGCTGAATTGAAACAAAAACTTAAAATATTAGAACCCAAGAAGACTCAAAACATGTGATCAACAGAGGATTAAACAACTTACACTATAGACTTAAAAATAGCTGGGGGTTGACTACCTGAAACAGCAGATCTAACCTGGTGTGGTCATGACATGGGAAGAGGAGCAGGAAGTCTGTAAACTAACAAGAACGTTATGAAGAAGTAAACTTCTATCATCTGAACAAAAACGAAGAAAACTACTTTTCAAAATATAAATTTTCCAAATCTAGATGTATTTGCTGTTATCCCAAGTCTACAACAATCTACACTGTTTGTGAAAAAGTCTTTCAGTCATCCAGCAGCAAATTCTGTGCTGTTCTTCTGCTTCTCTATTGGGCTTCCATCCTTCCTGACATCAGCCTACATCCTCTGTCTTCTGGGACAACCGTCTGGAGAAAGCAGGACACACTCCTCCATACCAAATAGCAGTTGATCATACAGGCTTATCGCTGCAGTCCCACTGGATAAAACCCTTGGCTGATTACTCCGCCGCTCATTGTCTGGTCAATCCCTCCACAGTCAGATGAAGCGCCTCCCTCAGTGGGGCCTGTGTTTGCTGGAACAGCCTCCTCCCAGCATGCCTCACATCTGCAGAGGAGCCGTCTGACTGATCTGAACAGGTGGCACAGGTTCCCACTCAATATGGAGGAGAGCGAAAACTGGGCAGAAGGTTAATGATCCAACTGGACAGAACAGCCCTTCACATCACACCTGATCCGTCATTTGAAGACGCTGCTGCAATACCATCATTTAGCTGAAGAACAACTCCTGTTTCCAGGCTGCACTCAAGCAATTTTTTTTTACTTCAATACGTTTATTCTAGATTTCTGATCAGTTCATCTATACAGGGTCATGGTACTGCTTTACTTTTAGATCTAGTCCACATTTTTTTAGAGGAAAATTCCATTCTTGGATAAGATCAGAACTTTTCTCAGTCTGAGATGCATTTCTGACGGAGGTCAAAGGCTCCAACACACCAATGTCGCTGCTCTGCATCCTCTCTATATGATTCCGGTTTAAGAGTGAAGCAAACAGGATGAACAGCAGAACATCTCTCTTTCTCTGCATAATTCAGAAGCTGTCAGTGACATATATGAAAACGGTTTGTGGATTCTGACATCAGAACGGAGCAGAAATGATCAAGTAAATACAAACTAACAAGCACAGATTTTTCTTTATTGTTTAACATGTCTAAAATGCCATAAAACATCAAATTGAATGTCAAAATCTAAAAAAGCACAACTAAACAGAGATGAAGGAAAATCAATGGCCATCCATCTCAGGTCAGCGGATGCTATAGAGAAGACTGGAGGTGTAAAATGGCTGTTATAGCCATGCATGTGTCCCTGAGATCTGACTGTGGTTATGAGGACGCCGCACAGCCTCATTGTTCACGCCATAGTGTCCAATGAAAACCCACTGCAGACTTGAATGATGTTCACCTCACATGCATTCGTCTGGTTCTGATGTTGTCTTCAGATGTTTAAAAGCACAGAAACGACAACATGCCATTGGTGTACAAATAAAGAGTTGCAGCGACTTCACAACTTATTAATAAAATCCAGGACATGATCCAAAAATAAAACCAGTGCGGTGGGTTTGTGCTGGGTGGGGGTACAGGTTGCTCAGGGTGAAGAAAAACAGGGTCTTTGTCTATAATTCATTGAGCAAAATGGAACTGAGCAGCGTCTGCAATGAAGCTCTCAGCATAACGGCACCAAGACGTGAGGTCTCACAATGTAAAACGTCTCTCTGCCAAAAAAAAAGAGAAAATTCCACCATATCTAATAGAAAAACACAGTCCAGACATTAAAACATGCGAGGTGGTGGTTACTGGTTCATGTTTCCAAACAAAAAAAACAAAGAAAAGAACTGAAATAAAAAAAATGCATCAATGAAATATTATAAAAATACTTCTAATGATAAGGGATGCAAACAAAATGTCAGGATTATCACTCTTTCGATTATTTTTGCATAAATAAATAAATAAGGTTTTATTTAAAAATGGAGGCTGTTTGTTGAAATCATGGTTCTAGACAATAAACACAACCTATATTTAAATATTAAAACAAAAAACTTCAGGTGAGCAAAAAATAAAGCCAAAGACACTTTATCTTTCTTATAAAATAATATATAAAATTATCTCACGTGTTTGAACAAAACTAATTATTTTCACCCACATTTTCCAATTACAGCTTTTTTATCCCTTATTTTAACATTAAAATGATTTATGAGATATGTTTTTAGCTCTAATAAATGTTGAACTTGGGAAAAAGCGAAATAAAGTCTGAATGCCCCTTTAGCTTCCATGCAGTGAAGTGCATAAACAAAGGGGCATCCTTTATCTTTACTGCCCTTTATTGCCCTCTTGAGAAAGCTGCACTTTAACTGAACATCGATGTTTAAATCTCTTCTGGAAAGAGTTCTTGATCATCATCCCTACAGAACCCGCTCCTCCAGTTTCCCTGAAGGCATGAAGGCATCTCCATGTGTGCGTCCGCGCACTGCGGACATTCATTTCCCAGCCTAATGCAGATAATGTCACTTTACCTCATACTGGAGGTACTGCTTCCTCCACTCCGGAGTGATGTGGGACGCCAGATGCTCCGCGAATTTCATTTTACTGCGAAAAGTTTCCCCGAAAAGCTCTGCGTAATCCGCGCGCGCCTGTCCTTTTTCCGCGTCGACGCGACTTTTGTTCCGTCAGGCAACTTGCTGCTTAACCTGCGGTGCGTCAGCGGGCGCTCCGCTTCACTTCAGGCTCAGTGCGCTCCGAGCCCCTTCTGTCCCGCACACCACGCGCTCACGGACGGGGCTGGAGGGGCAGCGGCTGCTCTCTAACAGGTGGTCGGGCCGCGGACGGTGGAAGTCGCCCCGTGACTTTGCTCGGTGCCTCCCTGGGCAGTTCTGGGGACATTGCGCTCCGCCATGCAGTCAACTCCACTGACGTGGTTGCGTCAGCAGAGCGCGCGCTGGCAGCACGCGCTGCCGGGACCTCCTGGTAACTGTTGATACACAAACACCGTCTTCTTCCTCACCGTTTGCGTCTGAAGAGCCCGTTGTTTGTTTCTGCAACAATATTAACAAAATAAATGAAACTTTGCAGAACTGAACTATTTAATATTAATGTCTCTGTCACAACTACTTATTTTAAATAGAATGATACTTTGTTGTTTTTAATAATAACAATAGGTCAATTTAAAAGCATAATAAGCCTTAAAATGGATTTGTTTCAATGCCATTATCAATAACAAAAAAACAAAACAATAAAACAATAAATGACGTTGATTTTAAACTACCGTAATATTGTAAATAATTATTCGGAAGCCCAAAAGTATTACATTTTCTTAGCCAGACTTGTTTTTGTTGGCAAATGGCTCCTTTAAAATGACTTGAAAGTAAAAAATTGAGTTGGAGTTTTCATTTTTATGCATTTCTTGGTTGATTTAGTTATGATTTCACCCATCTGATTTTAAAATCCTAGATGACGATTCAATTTGCATTTTGATTGTTCGATTTGAAAATGGATATTATTTATTACAGGTTATGTGGGAAATATCTTCATAAAAAACAGCAGGCATTTTAAAATCAAATATATAATAAGTCTTTAGGTTTGCTGGTGTAAGCAAAATATTTACTTTTTATTATCTTACTAAATAAATTTAACAGCTGCTCTTTAAAATGTGAAATGAAACATAGGAGTAACTACTGTAATATGCCTAAAAAAAGGAAATCAACTAAACTGCATTTATAGGCTGTCCAGGAAAACACCTCCGAGGCCAAAGACTTCCATTTTGGTGGTACAACAGCGACCCCCTCTGGACAGATTGTGTAAATAGGTTATCATTGTTATGATTACTATTCCTATTTTTTTCTATTGATTGAAGATGACACATGGCTTAACATACAGTAAATTAACACACACACAAATTAGTAATTGCAGTCTTTTAATATATGTTATATATTATAACTATATATGTTCGAGGGTTAGTCTAACTACATGTTAATATGCATATACATTCCCAAATAGGCCTGTTTTGACCCTTGTTCTATCCTAGGTACTTTAACATTGGGAGTTGGGTCATCTAGACCCACTAGACAGTGCTCTGAACCTTTTTTCTTCAATGATTTATGATCTTCACTGGTGTCCATGGATTACATGAAATCTTTCCACCTTTATCCACCTTTGTCATGGTAGGGAGAACACCTCAATGGAAGGGGGGTCATCTAGGATAGCAGAAGGGTTAATTCACATCATTTTCTATGTCAGTATGCTTTATTTATATGTCTGTTCGTGTATTAAGGCTTTAATAACATTTCATGTTCTACCAAAACTAAATATAAAATTGGGTTTCTTGTAGAGGATTAAATTACAACAGAGTTCTTCATTTTTGTTTGGTTGAAGGATTTCATATGTTACATATCAGAAATAGAGCCCGGGAACATCATTTTTGGTTTTAACCAGTTTTGTATATGATTTTTAAATGTTTGTTTTTTGATGCATTCAGAAATTAAATAATCTATTGTCTCAAAAGAATTTTCACAACGTAAATGCATTTTGTTTTGAGAAATACTGTTCATAAGTCATGGTGTGTTATATCTGTTAATTCAATTTCCTTGCTAAATACGCGAATCCACTTAAATTGAAAGGGAGTCGTGGTTATGAAAAGAGAAAGGGTTTAGTTCAGTCGCCTAAAATCACTTTTTGTTTTGTTTTTTTTGGACAGTAGTGTTAGTGGTCCTTTGTTCTAACGAGGCAAGTCATTAATACCTGGTTTCATCTGTATTTTATGCAGCATCTAATTTATTCCTTAATATTCATTTTAGTTTTTAATTACTTGCATTATTACATATTTCTGGGTGTGATTTTGTTTGCTTTTTTTTTGTAAAATACGTTTTAAACAAATTTTTTACAGTAAGGCTTAGTTAGTTCTACAGCTTTCTAGTTGACCAATATGGAGTCCTATACTGTTCATAATTAAATAAATAAATATTTAATTAAATAAATAAATATGGCCTCATGAAAATACACAATCAGAGAAAAAGGAAAAATATAGCACCTCATTAATGACCATGTCATTTTTTGAAAAAAAAATAGATAAAAGAAAAATGAAGGGCTTACTGCAAAATATTATAGAAATTAACGTACATAATCCAAAATGATGATCTCTGTCTCGCCAAAAGAAACCATAGTAAACTTTAAAACATATTTAGTTTATTTATTTACTTTATTTTAATGTTTTAGTTTGAAGAATTTGCAGAGAATGTGAGTAGAGGTGAAGCCGGAACGATTATTCTGCAGCCTTATGCGACTCCGGCGCTTTTAGTTGGTAGGACCAGAGATGGACCGACGGTAGAAACAAATCCCATCGTCGCGGAGTCTCAACGATGACGGAATAACCGTGAAATAATGTGAAAACGGTGCACAGAACCGTCGTCCTCTCTCGTTTTTAGCCGTCGCCGGTAGCTTCACCCTCGCGGGTTCTTTGTACATTAAAACAATGGCTTCTGGTTCGCCGTCGTCCTCGCCGGACACTGCGACAGGCTCTGGTACTGATCCAGCCCGGCCCGACACAGGGGAACCTTTCGGGGGAGCAGGCTCGGATTCGGACTCGGACTTGGGTTTGGGTAAACTTGACTGTGGCGCTATGGGGGAGCGGTTGGAAGGCGAGGAGCTTGAGCGGGAGTTTGACTTTGCAGCCGACCGAGTTAAAGACTTGATCCAGACGGCGAGCAGGGAGCAGCTGCTGTACCTGTACGCCCGCTACAAGCAGGTATGTCACTGGGACAGGTGGGCTCGGGTCGCCCGGTGGCGTTCTAGTTCTACCGCCATTGGCCTCAGAGGTCGAGACATTTAAAAGGAGGAGTTAAACCTCCTCATGATGTACCCAAAGCATGAATGGAGGTCAATGACACAAGTCAATAGATTGTGCTGGAGAAGAAGATTAAACTCGGGTTTTCATAGTAAATCTCATTCATATTTTGGTTTTTATTGAAAGTTCTGTTCATATTAATCTTACCGGCTTCATTTTCCATATTCCCAGGTCAAAGTGGGAAAATGCAACACATCTAAGCCGGGTTTCTTTGACTTTGAAGGACAGAGAAAGTGGTAAGTTAGTTAAAACTAATGATTGTAATGTAATGCACAACAGTAAAGCCCCACTCGATCATCTTTAGATCTACTTTAGAAGACTTCCCACTAGTTTCTAAATTTAATTCAGTCTAAATCCAAAAACTGTCGTTTTCTAGGACATAGTCTCTGCAGGGCGGCAGGGGATCATTAGAAATTCACCTCTGAGTTGTGGGCGGGACTATTGGACTATTGAGTAAGCCCGCCTTAATTTCCCAGCATCCCTTTGTTTACACTCTCTCCCGCTAGTTTACTGCCCCTCACACCCCCAACCTTGCCGGTGCAACAAACATGGCAGCAATGTCAGAGCTGTGCAGCCGTCCAGTTCTGACCCGGACACCGGCTCGGACCAGGAAAACAGCGCCAGGATGATGCGGAGCAGGCAGCTGATGGCCGGCTGGGCGGATTTCTGAGGAACAACTACAAGCTTTTTCAGATGGCAGTTTTGATTCACAACAACTAAAGACAAACTCAGAAACACAGTTTAAATAAGAATCTTATTTAAATGTGTTCTCCACACACATAAATAGGTGTAAATATAGGTAAAAGAGGGGAGTAGATGTACACGGCATTAAAGCGGGTTTTAAGTCCTCTTGTTTGAGATTTCACACTCGGTGACTGAGAGTTGATCAGAGCCACAGCTTGGGGGCAGAAGCTGTCTTTCTGGTGGGCGGTTTTGGCCCTGAAACGCCGGCTGAGGGGAGGGGTCTATATTGTGTCCGGGTGGGAGGGGTCCGCTGAGATCTGACCAGCCCACCTCCTGACCCCGGACCGCTACAGGTCCTGCGTGGAGAGGAGGTTGGGCCCTATAGCCTGACGTTCCCACCAAACCATTTTTCTGTTCCATTGAAATTCCAACATAGATGGAGCTTCAGGTGATGTTAGAGGAGACGATCAGATGATTGTCTTCCTCACCAAATGTTCTGTCTGGAATAACAAATCTGTTAGAATAAGAGAGAGGACACATTTTCTCATCCTTAAACCAAACTGGGACGTGAAGATTCTCAGTGTGGTCACGTCTGACCAGAATTCAGAACATTTAATCACTAAACAGACAGTGATTGACTGTGGTTTTATGCTTTATTTTTATCGTGTCTTTTATCCGTGGTGGATATTCTTATGCGTCATTTCTTCCTCTTCAAATCCATTTTTTTCTTCCGTAACACGGAGACTTCAGATGGAATGTAGCTTCTGGCTAAATTCTGGCGTATTTTTACCTTTGTGTTTATTCTTTATCTTCATAATGTCCTGTTTTTAATAAATAAATGTTCGAAGGGGAATTGTGATGTTTTGACAGGCAAGCCTGGAAGCAGCTTGGAGACATGGATGCAGAGCAGGCAATGCAAGAATACATAACCTGTGTTAACGCGCTGGACCCTGAAGGCATCGCAAAGGTAAGTGAAGCACTCGTGAGGGGATAGCGCTCATAAATGGAACATTGGTGTTTTTAGATGATCAGGATTGGAAGTCCCATGTTTAGATGTGACCAGAATGATCCTGTAGTCGTCACTTGTTTAAGTTATCGGCTTCTCTTATTTTCTGAGACTTCTGAATGTTGATCATTCAGCAGATTTTATGGCATATCTTCATCGGTTCTCTTGCTGTTACCATCTTTACTTGAAAGCAAAATGCTGGAAAATCATATCTGTCATCAGTTTGGTATTTAATGTTCATGAAAACAGACTCCAATAACAAATAAACCAGGGGCCTGTTTCACAAAGGAGGTTAAGTGTAAACTCTGAGTTCATAAACCCGGAAATCAGGGAAACCCTGGGTTTTCCGTTTCAGAATCGGAGGTTTGTCAAACCAGAGAAAGCAGAGTAAGTCAAACCCGTTTCTGAAAGAGAGGTAACTTTTACTCGGAGTCAGTATCCATGGTTACTTATGCTGTGAACCTAACCTGGTCGGGAGCAGGTTTTATTCTCCAAACTCGAAGTTTTTGCCGGTCCCCTCCCCTTTTTAAAGACGAAGCGGTATGTTTCGCTTCAACCTTCATCGCCCACATTTCCGTCACACGATCTAAGTGACAAGAATGGCTTGTCCTTTTCTGGAGGACCCAATAGACGAGGAGGCTGCATTAATTCATAGAGAATTATATTTACGTCGTGCGAGGATTTTGAGACCTCGACTCGATGTTTTGTCATTTCCTCATACGTTTTTGTTTGAGCGTTACCGTTTTTCGTTGCAGTCAATCACATATATAAAATGAAAACAACATTAGGTCTTGCTATGTAGATGTTTCATATGTCAAATATATTTATACTTCATTTTTAGCTGCTGCCATGTTCTTTTAATTCCTGCATGATTGCATCTACATGAAAATGAAATCAGGGACATTGAATTAGATTAATGTAACAATTACTTTTTGGAAACACAATTTTCTAGCACTGCTTACTTTCTTAATCCCATATAAACCTATACCTCTTGATCAATACAGGGGTAGTGTTGCAGCGTGTGTGTGCTGAGCGGGGTGCGATCCACGAGAGACAAGGGGAGGGGCGATTGCAGGTGCAGATGGGGGGGGGGGGGGGGAGCACGGATGAGGAGGACGGAGAAGGTGTCATTCCCAGAATAACTGTTTTGGAGTCATTCTTAATCCGCTCTGGAGGTTGAGGGTTTCCAACGGGAAGTGAACCCCGAAGGAGAATTCCCTTCAGCCCTGAAGGAAATCTCCCCTGCGCTTCTGACCACGGTCAGAAAGACGAGAGAAAAGAAGGAAGTCTTTGCGCAGCGAAAGGTTCAACAGTAGACAAAAGTTCACTTTTAAAAACACAATTGCATGTATTAATATTAAACTGACCAACGTTTGCCAGAGGGGAAGGTTAACAAAAAAGTCCTCTAAACATTACCAACGTTAAATGCATTTTCCCCCCGATTGGTTCTGTACTCTATGCATCATTTCATGCATTTACACCAGGAATAACACTTCAAAAGTACACCTAAATATCCCCATTTTTTATTTCACTCCTTACGCTATTTAATAAGTTATTACAGCCAATATTTTATAACAATGATTTAAATGCAAACTTAGGCATTAACTTGAGCAGCTATGTTTTCCACGCTAACTGTCTCTGTTTTGCAGATGCAGCGGTGTTGCTTTTCTTCTGGAATATCTGCTCATATTCACTGTAACTCTGCAGCAGCACGTCAAGTTCAGCTGGCGAAAAATACGCAGACCTCTTTTTTTCACGGTTGCCATGGTGACTCGTGATATCTGCGCTCCATTGATAATGGCTTCTTATAGTCGCGGTGCGCACGCTCACCTCCGAATCAGTCCACTCAGAGTTGATTGATCTAACGCGGATCAGCTTCTCTGAAACAGAAAACTCAGAGTTGTCAATCTCTCGATTGACCAACTCAGAGTTCAGGTTTGACCTCAGAGTCGGTTGAACCTCCTTTGTGAAACAGGCCCCTGGGGGGGTATTCCAGGAAGCATGTTTAAACTAGCCTGACTTTAACCCTGAACTCTGGCTGAAATCCGCCTGAACTTGCTTACTCTGGGTATGTCGGTTCCAAAACACCGGATATGAGTTAGCGTAATTACGCTCCACTTGGTAACCCTGGGTTAATGCACGTGCACAGCAGGTACATACAGACATTCTCAATGGATCACAGATTTACGGAGTCACCATGGAAACGCGTGGAGAAATATATATAAATTATCCAACTTAAATGAATTACTTCAATTGGTAACAAGTAATTGAGTTAATTTTTTTCAACCTAATTTCTTACGTCTACTCAATATTTTTTACAACTCAAATTTACATATGTATGTAACTAAATATCATATTACTCTAATTCAATTAAAGTTTTTCCATCTTAATTTATTGTACTTCTTGAACTCTCATATGTCTAAGTTTGAGCCTGCAGATATTCTCATTTTTATAACAATAAAATGATTGAAACAAAATGGATTCACAAAATTAAACATAGTTTCATTTACCATTTCTCTGATTTTACATCAAATTGCACTAGTGGTGCTAAATATCCTCTCCCTCCCTCTCACTCATGGTGCATTGAATTAAATTGAATGAAAGGAAAATAACTGTCTGAAAACTACGTGTTATTTTTAAACTGACTTAACAAACAAATGATTTATCTTAACTGAAGCAAATAATGAAGTTAGATCAAAGTATAAAGTTTCTCTTTCCAACATCCATATGTGGTCTTATCACCCTCTCACGGTGGAAAAAGTATTATCTGAGCTTCTTCATCCACTAAATCATCTTCAAATGGACACGCCATGCTGCTTCACCTCTCCGAAAACAAACTAACCTTCAACTAAACCTGCTCCAGACCAGGTTATGTTCAGAGCATGAGTTGCTATGGCAACTGAACATACCCTGAAACATAGCTCTGTTTTTGGAACCTAAAGCTGAGGTTATCAACTTCCTTAGCCTCAAACTTACCGTGAGAGCTACAGAACCTGCTTTCTGGAATCCCTGATGACAAAACCACAACCATTCTGTCT
The DNA here is from genome assembly GCA_037389245.1 of Oryzias sinensis. Taxonomy (NCBI): domain Eukaryota; kingdom Metazoa; phylum Chordata; class Actinopteri; order Beloniformes; family Adrianichthyidae; genus Oryzias; species Oryzias sinensis. Next base: position 329,232 of record CM074498.1, on the reverse strand, counting down.
TTTCTGTTTGGTGGATGTAGTGTCGTATCTCTGCCAGTAGGTGTCAGTGTCATTTAGTCAGGATTCCTGCAGACTAAAGAACTTCCAAATACTTTTTAGTATTTTTAAAACTTGATTATCTGGGATAAGAATTTCTCTGGAAATCATTGAATTATAGATGCCAGTCAGTATGAGGATTTCCAAAATGTTTTCATATAAAAGCAAAATAAACCATTTCTTATTATTATTATTTATCTTTTTGTTTTTATTGTTATTTTTGTGAAGCTGCAAAGAAATAAAAGTATTGTATAGGGTTTTAACATCAACATGTTCCTTCACCACTTTGACCACAGTAGGAGTTAAAAGAAGCATCTTTCCTGTCGTGTTTGGTTCAGCTTATCCATTTTGTTTAATGAAGTTTTATTTTTTAACCTTTAACCTTTCTAGTCAGAAGACTTTATTGTATCCCAGGAGGAAATGGCATTTTCAGCAGAGTTCCGATCACCAAATTTCCGATAAAAGAGGTCTGTTGCCGATCAGTGCAAACTAGCAGTGTTTGAAACGAAACACATAAACCTGTCAGGTGGTTTTCTGAGGTCAGCATGTTTTCATGGAAGAAGTGTACAGTTCCTGTGGGGATCCTTTGTGCCAGGGCTTTGCCGGCATGGTCGGCGTTTGTTGCCGTGGCTCTCGCCCTTCTGGGGCGGCTGGGGTTCAACATTGCAGCCTCAGGCAGTGGAATAGAGCCCTCTGTGTCCCGGTGGCCGTGGTCCTGTGGCTGATTCTTCACAGCAGAGCCTTAAGTGTCTTCTACTAGTTAAGAAGTATTCACTGTGTGGGGGGTCAAGGGATGTATGTGTTAATGGAGGGGAGGGGGGCAAAGGGCGGGTTGGGTTTTTATTGACGTTTCTGTGTCTGTTTTGGTTTTTAATTATGAAGCGCTTCGAGTGAAGCATGAGGAGAGCCATTTATAAATAAAGTTGGATAAAGTTGAATTCCCACAGGAAGGGAAGACCTTCTGTGACGCTCAGATCTTCCTCAGGGGGGTTTTAGTCCAGCAACCCGTGTTCCCCTGCAGGGGTCCAGGAGCTGGGGGTGGGGATGGATGGAGTTATCCCGGATGCTGCATTACTGTCTGTCAGGAATGTCTCCCCCCCCACGCCCCCAGCTTTGCAGATCAGTGTATTCAGCCTGTTTGAGTCGGATTTTCCAAAAGCTACACTTAACTAAACTATGCACATACATTTAGGAGGTGCAAAAACACAAACTCTGAAATAAACCGAGCAGTTATCTGTAAAATGAAGTTTGAAGAGACACCATGTGACACCATCCCAAGCTCTGCTCCCCCTTCTGAAGAAATCCAGTCTCTCAAGTGTTTGTCAAATAAATGACTTTATATTTATGTTGTTTAATAACAAAACTAGCTGTGACCTTATTATGTGTTCTAAGCATAATTCATATAAAAGCACTCAACAACTGCAGTTCAATGTTTTTTCTCAACTGGAAATGCAAAATAGTCCAAGTTCTGTTTTTTATTCTATTGTTCTATTTTTGATTTATTTATTTATTTATGTTACTTGTCCTGTCCATCAGCTGAGCAGACAGATGAGAGCTGAAGGCCTCTTGTGTTGGACAGATTTTACTGTTACAATAAGGGTTATGAGTCTTTTGACACACCAGAGGTTTGTCTGAATAAACCCCTTCTGTAATTCAGGCTAAACTTGATTGATTTTATTTACATTTGTAATACAAGTCATGATGTGTTGTTTTTGAATGTCCTTTTTCTTTATGACCCTTTTTGCTGGAGCTGCTGCTATGCTTTCTCACTATTCCTGTCCCTTTACATTACTTGCTCTTTTTTCTCATCTATGTTCTTTGAACAGTGTCACTGTCAAACGCATGTCGGGATTTTTTCTTCAGCCGTTCTGTGGAGCGGCTCTTGCTGACTCAGCCTCACAGTTACACAAAACCAGAGGAGAGCGCAGCAAATGCAGCCTGATTGTGTTAGTGTGAACAAAGCAGCGGCGCATGGCAGCAGCTATTCTTCTGCAGGAACAGTTAAAGGCTGTAAGTAGGAGTGCACAGACAGAGAAGCAGGGAGAGAACAAAAGACACAATTTGACCTCTGTCCCTGTCTCAATTGTTGAGCAGACACTGGCTTTATATCACATTATGCTGCAGAGGAGCCGGCCCGGTGCATCAGCGAATATTCTGAGTTTCAGAAGGAAATTAGGTTGTCCCAAAAGTGCATGCATGCGCGTTCTGCTTCTTGTCATGTTTTACCCACTCGGCCCTTTTCCTGAAATCTGATTTGTGGGAGTTTCTTTGTCAGTCCAGGTTGCTTTGTGAAGAAAAGTCTGGCTTATAAAACATTTGTTGATTTGAATTTAAAATGGAATTAAAAAAATCAAAAGAGTCACAAATTAAAGCATAATAGGTGTTTCAACTTTTTGTGTTTCTTTTGTTGAGCTGTTTTTCCTTTGGCCTAAACGCTGTGGAGTTGTTTCTGTGCTTAATATTTTTTTAGTTTGGCCTGCTTTAAATCAAATCAAGGGAAAGTTATTCATACAGCATTTTTCATTCCTAATTTAATGTGGTTTAGAGGAAGCAATCTGTAAAATAAACGCGGCGCACAAAATTCCATAAAAACGAGAATTAAAACAATGGAAAAAAATAAAAACAAATACAGAAATACAGAATACAATGTTATTTTTCTTGTTATAAGTGAAAAAGTTTGCCAGTAAACTAGTAAAAGTAAGTAAAAGATAAGTCTGGATGAGCGGCCGTTTAAATTTAAAATAAAATCTTAACATTAGCTATAAACAATCATATTTAGGTTGGTAAAGTATTTATATTTATACACCTTTTCCCACAAGTGCTACAAAGTGCTATAATCTTATTTTCAGACTATAATCATCTTAAAGTTAGACTAAAATATCACATTTTAAATTAAAAATCCCTCTATGCTGTTATGAGTAAACCTCCATAAAAAGCAGAATAAACGTTTAGCATCAGGGATGTTCCATGAAATAAGATGTTTTCAGGATCCAGTGATCAACAGGAAGTCTGTCTTAAAATACGCTTCTAGTACGTTTGGTTTCAGTGGATCAGGAGGAATTAGACTTCTAAACTAGAAACTAGACCAAATATTTGGTGAGTTTTTGCAGCGTAAAGTAACAATAGTAAGGAAATGGGATTTCAGAGGGAAGACGTCCTCTTTGGACACAATAGTCCGACCGACCTCTTCCCCAAAGCTGTGGGTAGAAACGTGGGGGGCTGGAGGACAGTGGGCTGGGCTGCTGTGTGGTAGCTCAGCTTTGGACACTCTCATCTCTGTCTGATTGTGTGTTTGGAGGCTGGTGGTGGTTCCTTCTTAACGGCGTGTTGTCGTCACAGGAAAGACGGGGAGCAGAAAGGAGGACCGGCTTTGGAGGAGCAACAGTCAGCTCCCTGTACCAGGAGGAGACGATAAGGTATTGATGGGAAAAAAGAGGACCTCACACCAGAATCAGTTTGTGACATCAGGCATGCAGAGAAAAGACTCATCAGTTCCACAGTAAATGTTGGCCTCAAATCAGTTTTCCTCTCCTCCGAGGCGTCCGTCAGCGTGGTTTCATGCTTTGGTCACCTCTCCACACGGCCCTGCCGAGTGCTTAACTGCTGCACGTCTGTAGATTGTGACAGCAGACGAGGCCTGGAAATGTCTGATTCCTTTTCATGGAATAAATTCTCTGATGAACTTACTGAAGCTTAGAAACCCCCATCAGCATTTTAATGCAGAGCTGAGACGTGTGAATCAATCCAGCAGCTTTTCCTCCTAAACGGCTGCATGTGATTAGTATGCATGGTCTTGGGATCCAGAGTCTCCCCTTTTTAATTACATGAAAATTCAGGGGGGGGTCTTGTGGAGAACAGCAGGCCTCCCTGAACGATCGCAGAGATCCCACAGCAATGATGCATCGCAGGAAACCAACCAGAAGCAAGGCATTAACCCCCCCCCCATGCACCTGCTTACAGGCTGGACGTGTTTTCCACCAAAGTCATGCCTAACCTGCCTGCAGCGTTACACTGGCTGCTCTGCTGGATTTTAATCTCCTTTCTCTCACTGACAGACTAAACAGCCGAGCCCCTGTTAAGGAGGAGGAGAGTTAATTGCTCTGCTCACTGCCGCATCATCTTCCACCAGTGGGGTGTGCATATTGACATTGGAAGGATTGATTAGCAATGTCCTTTGGGTTCTGAGCTGATCAGACGGTGATTGAAAAATGTTTTTAGTTTTCTTGTCCAGCCTTTGGAAATATATAAAGATATAAAAAAGAAGCCCACGGACTGCAGGTCTCTGCTCTACGAGCTCTGCATGCTAAGGAACGCGTGTTCCTGTTGGTTCTCATGCTTCCACGGAGCTTTGAGAACCTAAACGGAGCTCCTGCAGGACATTTGTAGAAGGATTGTGTAGGTGTTTGTGTGCGTTTGATGGATGGTGTGGCCAAGTTGTTGATCAGCGAAGCTCAGACCAGCTAGATGAGTCCTCTTTACCACGGTGACCAGCTAAGCCTGATGGATGAAGGACATATCTGCCCGTACACCGTCGCACACGTGTGAGCGGGAAACCTTCGCCCACACTGGCTTTACACACTCCCACAAAAAACCCGCCATGCCAAAGTAATGACAGAGTAGCCTGTGACCTTCCCAGCATCCCTTGCTGCACTTCTGATGTTATGGCGTTTATAGGATATACATTAATCATTTGTTTGTTTATAGCCTGTGTGTTTACGTCTGGAGGAAAGCTTCACTGATGAGCCGCATGGCAGTAATGTGTGCCAGCACGCATTAATTACTGTGGAATGTATTACAGTTGTGTGTCTTTTAACCCTAAGATGACCCTATTTTGTGTCTCTTTATGTATTTATGTATATACTCTGTGTATATATATATATATATAAAATGTGTCATGTATCCGTCAGAGCAGCCCTGTCCCACCATCGACAAAAGACTGATGATCTGACCTATTGATTAGTTGTCAAGGGAGACGGATGGCAGCAACACATCAGGGACTCTTGGGGTCACAATGGCCATCAGACAAGGAAGTGGGTGTGGCCTCGCCTGCATGAAGCCTCATGAATAAACATAGCCGCGGTAATCAGAAGTATGTAAATGAACATGCTCATACATAACCGAGCATAATGAGTTATTCATAATTTACCGTGGGCTGATGAGAGGATGGCAGGGGGGTGGTGAGGGATGGAATACAGAGGGGTGGGGGGCATCTAAGTAAAAGATTCCACTTTATGTGCCCCACGTCATGCTCAGGTTTTTCTGTTTTCTTTCTTTGAGCCTATTTATTCCTAATTAAGAACAAAATGATTTGACTTTATGAGGTTTTTCTGTTGGTAAAATGATATTGTCATTGTGGCTTTTTTGTCATTCAACAAAAGCAGAAACTAAAAGCACAAATCATAATTTGGGATGGCTTTAGGAGGCCATATGGACCGACCAGAACCCAGAAAAATAGAAAATAAACTTTATGGTTTTGAGGCCAATAACCCATTAATTACCTCAGTGGTTTATTTTTATTTTTTTTAATACTGAACAGATTTTAACTTCTTTTAATTCAGACAGCAGTTTTCAAAAACATCTATACACATAAATGGAATAAGATGATGTTCTTCTGATATGAATCCACTCTGACAGTAGATTTAACATTTTACCGTCTGTCAGTAATCTGACTGTAAACCTTTCAATGGAAATGAGAAAAAGTTTTTTTTTTAGTGAAAACAAATCAATCAAACCTTCAAACTGCTATTTGTTCCGTTTATCTGCACTTTCTTCAGAGCCACCTGTGGCTGGGGGGCCTGCAGACCCCTGACCTGAACTCTGTCACTCTGGTGTAGATTTAATGAAATGCTCAGAACTTTTTGTTTTTTGTCTCAGTTTTTCATTTTCACAGATCCGTCATTACACCCCCACTGTGGTCAGCTCAGGGTTAGAATGGAATAAAGTTCAGTTATGTATTGACTGAGGTTCTCCAATCCGGTGACTTGAATCGTTTTTTCCACAAAGATCACTGTCGGGTTAAATTAGAAGAGAGTTTGCTAACATGCAGGTGTGTAGCTGGAGGTTTGGTCTTTTCAGAACACGCTGCCTTCTTAAACATTTGCTGGGGGTGAACTGAGGCTGTGGCAGGGACCGTCTCACGATAGAGCTCCAATTCATCTAAATGCCCCGCATGGGGGAGAAGAAGGGCCTAAAGCTGTAAATGAGATTTGGCCTTTCTCTCCCCACACCCCCAAACCCCTCCCTTCTTTTGCCGGTGCCAGGATGTGATTGGACACGGAGAGATGATTAGAGGTGGAGCGGTGCCTCTCCATTGGTGTCCTGAGGGATGTGCCACGGGGCTGACGGAGGAAGCGCACACATTCACACACAAATCAAAGCTAAGCAAGTCTTCAAACAGTCTCATTGCATCAACATCAGCTGGGTTCAGCAGATTTGGTCTTCATAAAATAATTTGGCTTTTTTATTTTGGACTCTCCTGTTCAAAGGATTTTCTAAATGTCTGAATTCAGAAAATTCTTCAGAATTTTTAGGTTTTGTTGTTTTGTAAAAACACAAATCATTCATGGAACTGAAACAAAACCCAGAGAATGAAGGTTTGAACTGATCCGTGGGGAACCGTTGCATCTGAATATTTTAACTACACTAAACAGTTGGAGGTCGCTGCAAGCTGCATGTTGGGGGTTTTCCATCCCTCCTTTTCCGTTAGTTCAGTCTTGGGAATGCTGGAGTCTCTCCCAGCTGTTCTTTTGAGAACGGTCGAAACAAACCAGATCCGGCCTGAAGCTGATTAAAATGTGATGTCCTGACTGACCTGCTGCTGTTTCTTCCTCCATGGCTTTCAGGGAGGAGGACAGGAACATCTTTGACTACTGCAGAGAAAACAACATTGACCACATCAACGATGCCATCGGCTCCCAGAACGTGGATGTCAATGCTAAAGATGAGGAGGTACAGAACCGGGCTCAGCCTGCAAACGCTGCTAATGTGAGGTGTTTCAGAAAGGCTTTGATGGTCAGCTGCTGAGTTGACGGTCAAAGCTTTGTCTGTGTTCAGCTTTGATTGACAGCTCTCCATCTTGTAGCTCAGCTGGCTGAACAACAGAGGGCAGTGGTGAAGTTTGACTGCAGACAAACCTGACCCCAAACTCCCACTCCTCCTTTTCTGTCCACATTCATTGTTGAACTGAAACACAAACAGAATTTATGGTTTGGTTTGAAAAAATAAAATATATGTTTAGCACTTTTTTAAGTTTAATTTTCATTACACTGTAGTTTTTAATGAACCAATTTTCATTGTAGATTTAATACAATACATTTAATATCATGTAATACATTTTTTAAGTAATTTTAATTTTAACTATAAATTTTGCAAACTTTTGCAAAATTGTGCAAATTAGGTTGAGACAAAAGTATTTTTATTAGTAAAAAATAATTGGTTTATTTGAAATGTGTAAATTATTATCAGTGAACTGTCGTCTCTGATTAAAGTACATTTCTGATTACAATGGAAAACAGTGATGTGCTAAAGATGGGGGGGGGGGTCTGCTGAAAACACCTGAGGGGGGCATAGCAGAGCCCCCCCCAGCACAGAACTGGACTTTCACTAATCGGCCTTGCAAAAAATGAGCTTGGGGGGGGTATTAGAAAACCAGTATCCAGACCTGGGGGGGGGGGGGGGGTGCTATTGAACGCCTGTGTGATGTTCACTGGCACACTGTGTGTTGGACTTTTCCATCCCCCCCCTGTTTCACTGATAAGGTGAATTCTGATAAACGGCTGCTCCTTCTCCGTACATCAGGTAAAGAAAAGCAGGAGGCTCTGTGCATCTGTGTTCCTATGGCATTGAGTGTGCAGCGGCTGACCGCTCTGCTGGTGTCCGCAGGGCCGCGCTCTCCTGCACTGGGCCTGTGACCGAGGACACAAGGAGCTGGTGTCGGTTCTGCTGCAGCACAAAGCAGACATCAACCTTCAGGTGAGGTGCAGCTCTCTGCTGTTCAGCCGTTTTTAGAACCGTGAACCAGAATAATAAGAATTAAACAAACAAATACAATTATTGTTTTAAATGGGACATTTTATGAAGCAAATTTGAGATATTTGTTTAAATGTTTCTTTTGGGAAAATGTATTCATCAGTAGTCAAAAGTCCTTAAATTAGGAAAGTTTTTTCTGGGATTTATAACATGTTTGAAGAAAAGTGGGTCATGAGCTTTGGACTTTTTAGAAGCAGGGACAGTCCCACTCCCATCATCTCTGGGTCCCAGTGGTGTTTTCCTGATGATTATGTCGTCTCAATGACCAGAAACACCGATCAAACAAACTTTAATCAAAATGTGTTGGTAAGCTGAAATCTGTGAATATTGGACCGTGAACACGCGGGGGAACGCCGTATTTGTCTGCCAGTGGATAAGTCGCAATGGGGAGGGGCAGCGACCTTGTGGCCCGCCCACAGTTCGTTCTGCATCACAGCTACCAGCTTTTGATTCACAATGTTTGGAATAAAGATATTTTCAGAAATGCAATTTGAAATTAAATCTTCTTTTTACACCGTGATAGAAATGCCACAAAAACCTTTTGAAAACATGATTTTCATCAGTGTGTCTTTTTAAAGAAGCCATTTGTAAAAAACAAAACAAAACAAAACAGCTACGATGTAAACTAAGTATAAATCTGAATGAGGAGTGGAGTGAAAATACCAAACTCTACATCACTTTTGGAGTTTTATGGTCCTTGAAGCTTGAAGGTTTTTTTTAAAGAAAAAAGGTTCAAATCAAGCTTTGTTTGACACTTTCTTATGCTGCCTCTTCACTTTGTTATGCTTTTTATTTTTTGAATTTATGGACTGCTTCTTTTTTAGTTGAATGTCCATGTGTGGTGCATTACTATGTATACGTTTATTTCATGTAAAGCACCATGAGGTGTCGTACCACAGGAAAGTGTGTTCTGCATAAAGCTGAATCAGAATGAAGCAGATGTACAGGGACACCATGGGCCAACAGTCTCCTCTCCGCCGTCCTGCTGTCCTTCCATCCTCTCCATCTCTTTTAGAAGGTCACCTTTAATTCACTTTGTGCCCCAAACAAATCCCCCGAGGCTTTAGCAGACACAGTTAGCCGGTAGCTAGCCTTCTGTTTAGGCTCTGAAGGTTTAGCAGCACGCAGGCGGCTTTAGTTTCAGCTGTAAGCCGGTTCAGCTGCACATTGGAGAAATTGCTCCTCTTCCCTGCCCAGCCGCACGCCAAAGTCCATCTCGCCACGCTGCTCGGCGGCGAGGTTTTAACTGGGAGAACAAATCAATTGGAAGTAATCAGGCAAATTGTTTCACATTGCACAACCCGCATAATCAGGACATCTCACAAATGGCTTTCTCTTTTGTGGTCATGTTTGGCATTTTGGTCTTGGATGCCTGCTGGGGGGTGGAGGGGGTTAATAGGGAGATGACTACAAAACAATTCACTGATGATTTACAGCCATATAAAGATAATGACAGCTAAGGGGGACCGATGTCCAGATAGAGGCTGTTTTGCCTGTTTTTCCTCCCATAATGCTGCACATTTGCAGTCATGTATTCCTCATTAAAGTTTGAATTAATGCGCCTAAGTGCTAGGAGTTTCAGCAGTCACAGCTGGGAGCATAAATCTTTTCACAGGTAGGAATTTGGAAAGGTTGAATCAGACTGTTCTTTATTTCCCATAATGTTTTAAAAGCATCTATCTCTACATTTTGTATTCTTTTTCTTTTGGAACAGACACTTTGGCCAAAAAACGTGCAAAATACGTTTCAAAAACAGATGTTAGCAGGACCAGTGGGACATTTCCACCATATGTTGGTGGTTAGAAGAGACAGTTCAGTCCAGAATAGAACCTCAGCATCTTTGTTGGTCGTAAAAGATTCAACAAACTGATAGTGAGGACTTAGAAAAGTTCTGTTTCAAACCATGAAAAACACCATGAAAGACCCACACAATCCTGTGTTTCTAATTAGAAAATGCATAAAATGCTCTTCACTGCAGGCAAAACAAAGAGATGAGGAAATGAAAAACGCCATTCCCTTTTGCTGGGAATAAAATGTAATGAGCATTTATACTGCTTCCAACGGCCCCAAAACTCCTCGACACAAAACAAAGAAAACTTGGTTCATTTTACGACGCAAACAGAGGATTGTTTGGGTTGTTTGCAGGCTATAAGAGTGACCAGTAATCTCCCTCGACCTCTACCAACTGCTGAGCGACCAGTAAATAAAGATCAAGCATGATTTATGCTTAATTTGTTGATTAAAAAAGGGGAGGGGCACTCTAGAGTTTAAACAAAAAGTATTATTCTTTTGGCAGAGGAGGAAAATCGTTGGAAATTAATCAACTGATTGTTTCAGTGAATTGTTCTCAAACCCTGGTAACCTGCATTAAGAGCTGGTTTGATAGTTAATCCAGGATCAAGGGACCACAATAGGTAGCTGCGAGTGTTTGAATACACAGATCACAGATCTGCCACCTGCCAACTGTGCCGCGGGTCCTGGTGTCCGCATGGTCCATTAAACTCCCGCTCCCATGCTTGTGTTTCCTCAGCTAATACTCTCAGATAAAGTGGGACAGGCCATAACAGTGTTTGCTTAAAATGACCCTCACATCCCATTTAATATAATGACAGAATTTAGGGTTTACCCTCTGAGCTTTTTCTTTGTTCCAGAGCAAATGGGAACAGATTAATAAAGAATTATCTGCAGTTAAGAATGTTTTACTTTGTCAGCTTACCAAGTACATTTTGATTAAAGCATTCAGCAGTTTGTTTTAGACCATTTCAGGTTTGCCGTCCAAAAGAATGACAATATTCACACACCTGATCCCTGGGCAAACCTGTACAGGACACGCGGGTGGCCCACAGGAAACCTCACGGTCGTAGGACGCTCAGCGGCCCGCAGAGCAAAAATGTTTGTGCACATTTTTTCTACAGACGTGCTGCACTTCTCAAGGAGCTCATTAGTGCTGGTCAGGCACTTGCTTATCATTATCATCTGTGCATGCAGCATTTGTGCACGATTAGTAAGGAGCCAGAACGCTGGACTGAACTAACGACTAGGTTGGCTTCAGGGACACGCATACGTCTAAAATCAGGCGTGTCCAAATTCCAGCCCATGGGTCAAATGCAGCCCGTGTTTAAATTCCCACTGGCCTGCAGGTTCCTTTCATAAAATCAATAATATTAGGCCCCCAGCACTCTTTAAAACTGTGTGTACGATTTCTTGATTGGTTGGGTACATTGGGTTTTGAGCCGTTGTAGACCTGTGGTAGCAATGTCTTGAGACTCTACCGTGACACTTTCTAGCTCATTCCAAAATATCAACTCTAAATAAAAAGGGAACCTTGACAATAAGGCCCATTGCTTCCAGGACAAGTGAACACTGGCAGATTTTTTCAGTGAAATATGAAACAACTTTGCCTAATATGCCAAGAGGCTGAAGCTGTTTTTCATGGAGTTCAATGTAAAAAGGCCCAACCAGACACGACATTTTAACCACGACAGGTTTCATGTAAATGGTTACGAACCATGGAAAAAATTCCCAATACTTTTGGTCAAAACATATTTGGATGTATTTGTGTTTTATGTGTGTTATAACAGTTGTTCAAAGAATGTTGGTCTTCACTCATTTTCCTTTTAACAAATCTTGCCCTCTTAGCAAAACCTTTAAACGTCCCTGTCATGAGTCAGTGCAAGGTACATTATAATCTGTCCTGGGGGAGGATCCATTCTTCATGTGGACATCCATGAGGTTTCTTCTTTTCTTTCTTCATGGAATCTGGGGGGGGGTATTTTGTTTTTTTGGTGAGATTTTCCTTACCGAGCACCAAGGTCTAAGGCCAGGGATGCTCAGTTTAGTTTAGTTTCTATTTTAGAACTGCCTTTATGTTTTGTACAATTACCGTATGAAGCCCGTTGAGACGACTATTGTACTATTAGGCTATATATATATAAAATTGAATAAAATAAAAATACTTCACAATACATGCAATGGTACACAATGGTACATTCGCACAGATCCTTAAGGTGGCCGTACGAGCCTCAAGGGAACAGTTGGATACCCCTGCGCTCTTCTTAAGATGCAGCCCCTCCTGGCTATGACCCTCTACGGAACGGCTAACCCAAAAATCCCTACGAGTGCATGAGACTAAGCCCAAACATATCTTGTGATTTTCAATTCATCCATTTTCTTAACCCACCATCCCTTTCGGGGTCATGGGGATGCTGGAGCCTGTCCCAGTTACTGTTGGGCGAAGGCGGGGTACAGCCTGGACAGGCCGCCGGTCTCTCCCAGAGCGCCTTGTGATTTTGTGGTTTAAATCCAAAATTCTCTTTTCGCAGTTAAAAAAAGTCTTTAGTTTATTTAAGAATGTACCTTTTAGACACAGAAATGAATGCAAACCTTTTCTGCTCATAAAATAAGTTTCTTAGAGTCCAAACAAAAACAAAGGGCTAGAATAGACTTTCTGAAGGCCTGTCATAGTGATTATCCTCAGTTAGTGTGACAGGGTGAGGATTAAGCTAACAAAGAGGAGGGAAAGGTGAGATTCAGGTTAACCCGGCACAAATAGAATTCCAGCAAGGAAGGAATCATTCTTAGCGGACGCGCTGGGCTAAAAAGTATGTTTTGAGCTTATGTCTGTCTATCAAATGGTTGTACTCAACTTCTTCCTCCATGTTTGTCTCTCCATCTGTCTCTCTGTCCCCTCTCCTCATCACTCTCCCCCCACACCCCCTCTCTTCATCCCTCTCTGCCTCCATCTCTACTTTGTATTAAAACAACATGATCCATGAGGCGGGAAGGGCAACTCGCAGCACCGCTAATTCTAATTAATCCAGCGTGGTAGCGCAGCCACAGCAGGCCCCAAGTACTCCCAGTCTATCAGATAGAAATTCATAACTTAATTGAGGTGAGAGCCTCAAGCCGGCCGAGCAAAAGTCTCCAGCCGGGACTAGCTAGATAGATCAATAGTAATAAATATCTGACTGGGTGGCTTACAATTGGTGGCGGGAGATCACACAGCAATCCTCACACACACAGTTTACACTTGGACCCTGCATGGACATGTGTAGGAGGGTTGGTGTGTTGTGATGGACCTTTAGAAGTTTCTTTTCTTTGTGTCTCTGAAAAAATGTCTCTTTTGTTTCTGTGCAGTTTGTCCAGAGCGATTTGAAACACAGAAGCAGCTCTGCACGAACATCTATCTGATGATTGGTATTGTGTGTGGGATAATGTTGGACCAATTAGTCTGGAAGCTGAAATAATAAGATTTACTCTTATCTAAAAAAACAGTCAGGTTGCCATAATAATATTGGAAAATCAGGAACCTTCCTGAAGGTGTTCGTATTGGTTTTAGAAAATATCACAATGGTCAAAAGTATCAATCAGTCACCAATTCTGCAAGTTATTCTACTTAAAAAGATGAATTTGGTCTGTCATGTTCAACACAGATACACTTCAACTGTGAGAGACGGATTTAAAAAACAAAAGTTCATCTTAAAACTTTGTAATGTATCCCAGGTTAGCAATGACGAGGAAAAAAGGTTCAGGTTTGCACACCGTAGCTACTATTTTGGTCTATTCTTCATGCAGATCTCAAGAGCTGCGATGTTTTGAGGCTGTACACTCTAAAAAAAAATGCATCAGCTCAACAAAAAAAATTAACGCAACATTTTCCAATAGACATTTTACATTAGGCCAACATCTATTGAAATTAAGTTCAACCAACAACCTAAGTTGAGTTGCGGGAAATAGATTTCCTTTTCCTGTCTATAGTTTCTTTTATTACCATCAACACATAATTTTACCTTATGGACACACCTTTTTGAGTTGACCACTGATCAGAGTTATGTTGTTTTAACTCCTTTTTTTAATTTACTAGAAATATTTTTTTTACATTGTAATAAATTATTTGTCCTAATGATAAAAACAGGTTTTTAAGTTGACACCCCTAAAAAAATTATGTTTTTTCAAATTAATTTCTTGCAATAGCGTTTGTTCAAGGAGTAGATAAAATAATTTACAACATGAGTGCTGGGAAATTTAACTGTTTATTTCAGAGCACAATAAAAAAATAAAAAACAAACATAAATGAGTTGCTCTTACTTGCTCACAACTTTCAAATACAGCTGAACAGTTCAGTTTTAACAAGTTTAAACAAAGCCATACCTTTTATAAATTGTAAATCACAGCACCAAATGTGTTACATGAGTTAAAACTCTTTTAGAATTCTGTTTTGTGCATAACTGCAGACACTAACTTTCATATATAGTTTTTTAAACATTCCACACATTTCTGAATTTAAAAGACATCTTAACCGTTTTTGGATGTTTTTTGACCAGAGCTTCTGCAACTTGACATATTTGATCGTTTGATGGGTAAGCTGTGTACTCAAAGACTGCCTCTGCTAAACTTCCAAGAATGCTTGGAAGTAGCGAAATGAGATCTTTGGGATTGAGAAGAGTCCCAGAATTGCTGAAATGTTCATTGCCAGACTGAAGCACAATCTCTGTACTGGAAGAAAATCGAGGGATTTCAAATTCTGCAGGCCAACGCTTTGATCTCTGACCTTGGTATTCATTTGTCTCATCTGGAGAAACTGGCAATGTGTCGTTAGAAGACACAGATGAGTGGGCATCATCAGAAAGCTGAAGAGAACCATCATTCTGTCTTGAGAAGGAGCTGTTTACTTCTGTTAATGTTAAAGTTACTGTAGGGGTTTCTTGTAGATGCACGACCTTGATTGTGTCCTTATCCTTGATGTTTGAAGTGGAAACCAAGGAAAAAAACTGATCACCAAAGTCTACATCTTTATAATGCAAGCAAAAGTTCCCTAGAAGCTCAAATGCATCCCTAACAACTGAATGAAGTTCATCAACTGTTCCAGGGATTCCAGATGGCAGTGTCAGTTTCTGGACATCGTGGTCCGACAGTATCACTCTGAGATGGGCTTGTTGTGACATTTATTAATCTGTAACAGACAAAATGTTTTACATTTTTCAGTCACAAGCACAACCGTACACTTACCCCTGAATTGCATATTGGTTTACAATTGTAATGTTTATTTATGCATTACTTTTGTTAAAATATGATCACATGATTTAATTAAAAAAACAAGCAACACAATCAGTATTCCTGAGCAGTTTGTGACTTACTGCAGCTTCAAAGCTGGTGGATCTAGACTTCATTTTTAAAAGGCTCTATTTTATGTTATTTCAAAAAACAAACAAAAAACTAAAACAAAACAACAACAAAAACTTTGTGCTAAATGTCTTTTTTAGTAACAACTTTGGACAAGTCAGGAATATTCCAGTCTATGTAACACAGATGTAGTGTTTCAGGGTTATAATGTTTTTTTCACCAAACCTGTAAGGTGTTAATGGTGCTATGTCGGACAGCTCTCCAGGCACTAGCATTTCCACAGTACCAGTTTTCTCCAGAACAAAACTTCGAAGGTGCTCAATTGACCAAGCACTCAAGCATTTCACAATGAACACAAGTGTGCCCTTCACAACAACTATTTGGATCAACTCTCCAAAATCTGTCAGACCCCCTGTTGAGCCATTAGCCAAAATCATTCCAACTGTGTATTTTGTGCCACAATAACACACATTGTTGGCAATTTGGATATGGGTTTCACCAGGATACTTAGCTTGCAGTGCTTCCTGGATTTCTTCTCTGAGCACAGCAACATCTACGCTAGACAGATGTGGGGCCTGTAAAGCAGATTTTACAACAGTAGGATCGTGCTGGTTATAGGCAATCATCAGCTGATGCTTTACAGAGAGCGAGAGCAGAATGTTCCGGAAACTCTGAGTGTGCCTGACAACACGCTTAAAAAAGCTGTGTTTTGCTTCAAACCGCATAGTCCACAGGAACACCAAAGGGCCATAAGCTCTGATCAACTGTGGATAATGCTCCAGGTAGTGATGTTTGGGAATAAGTTTTTCCTGTGGAAAAACTTGTTGAAATCTGTGTCTGTGTTCAGAGATCTTGCTGTCTAAATAGCAGATGGTTTCCTCTGTATGAACATGGCTTAGAACAAGCTCAACAATATCTTTCAGCACTAGAAGTACTTCCCAAGCTGGTTCACCCTCAGGGATTTTTGAGCCAATAATGAGGGGCAAAAATCGCAAAAGTGACCAGTTTTCATGAGCGTTCCCTCCGATACTTTTCTTGGCAGCGAAAGTCACAGGGACTTGCTGGGGAGCATCAGTCTTATCTGACCATTTGTAGGGGAACATTTTGATGCATCTGTTGAGTTCATCTAGAGTGAAGTATTTGTTCTTGATAAACACTTGAAGACACAGAGCCATTTCTCGTGGGACCACACCTTCAAACAGATCATGCAGCACATCAGGTGGGTAACCTGACAATACATTGAAATGTTCAAGAGTCTCTGTAAGTGCACACTGCCTCTTGACTCCACAGACATGAATTAAAGCAGGATTCTGCTGTACAGCCTGGACATGCATTTTGTGATGTTCGACAGTTCGAAATCGAAAACTCCCAGTTCTTACTTCTTCCACCTGAAACTCTGCCTGTTGACCAAGACAATATCTACAGACATAGGAACCAGAGAAGTTTTCAACAAAACCTCCAATAGAATGGGCCCCAAGATTATCTGCCACAACACTGAACACTGTTCCTTTGACTTTTGTGCCTAATGCTGGGACATACAGACCTTCCTCTTCCAAAATCACAAGATCCTTGAGAAGTGGTTTCAGTACAGTACCATAACCAAAGCGTTTCACATCATTAGCCTTACAAAGAATGGCAAGGTATATTGAGGTCAGTGAAGATCTGAGAAGTGCAGGGACATCAGCTAACACCCAGTACACTGCTGTGACTTTGTGTTTTTTCCTTGATGTGCCAAGAGGATTGCATATCTCAAAGTCATCAACATAGAGAATGATAGCAATAGTAGGTTCTCCTCCAGAAAACAACTCATTTGTCTGATAATAAAAACCATCAGAAAATGCCCTGTACTCATTCTCACCACTACTTTGTTTTCTGTCTTGGAAGATTAAATCCTGGATCTCCTTCTGCTTTAAAAGTTGAAGCAGGGACTTCAGAATGGGGACATACTGGAATACTATATGTTCTTCCTTACTGAGTACATATTCCACTGGTTCTATCACAGCAAACTGTTCCTTAAAATATGCCCTTCTTTTGTAAGCAGAAGAAAATGGACCATCACTACTCAGGGCAGAGGTAAAGGGGTTACCTTCACAAAGTTCTTTTACCATGTCTAACACAACAGACTCCTCAACTTCACAACTGTGTTTCCTCAAACAAGACCGTAAAATATCTTTGATCAACAGGCCTGATGCTGAATGAGAGATGAAATGTAATTCCTCAATCATCTCATTGATGCACCTGTTAGATACATTAAATATGCTTTCCAGTTTAAGAAACAGTAATGCCATGTTTCTTTCAATGAGGTTTGGTAAGATTGCAACATCAGTGTCATCTTTATCAGAATCAGAAACAGTCAGTTCCCTCTCCTCAACATCCATATCACAGTTTTTTTCTGTATTTGAAGAACTTGGATACCTTTTTAGCAGCTCTTCTTTAAAGTCTTCCAGTGAGTGTGGCGTATGCTTGCGGCTTCTGTGTGAGGCAAAAGTTCCATAAATGTTGGTGCTAAAATCACAGTTCCTGAAAACACACATTATTGTCTCATGGTTTTTCAAATGTCGGCCAAGGTGTTCAAAAAATTCCTTTTCTGTGGAAATTGTGATGACACTGCAACACGGACATGTAAAACATATACTATCTGCAGGTCTGAGACTTTCCTCAGTTTCCAGAGGATGATTCCTCGAAAGGTGTGATCTAAGGCTCCCCCATGTTTTTAAGGAGCAAAAACAATCTTGGTAGAGACATGGTAGAGGATGCCCACCATGACCATGGTGCAATCTGTAATGTTTTAACAACTTTGTCTGTGTGGATGTTCCAAATCTGCACATTTTGCACACCCAGCCCATTTTCATTAGAAGAATCAATAATCCAAAAACAAATATCACTCAGCCTATGAAATTGTGTCTTTAAAAAAGTGTGGCTTACATCAATGCAATCATTCACATTTTACACATCATGGTACCTTTTGAAAAATCACAGATATTTCTTTGACTTTGATTACTAAAGTAAGCTAACAAAGATTCACAAATATAAAAAAACAAAATAAAATCAGTTGTTTTTTTTAGATATCCAACTAAATAGATTAAACATCTATTGTGCCTTTTTGCAAAATATATGCACACAAAAAGGAAAAAGAATGGAAAATGAGTGTTAAATGACAACCAAAAGTTTAAAATATATAAATGACCCTCAAAACATTCTTAATGTAACAGTGAAGTGCAACTTTACACCATGGCTGAGTACACTTTGCCTCATAAACACAAAAATGTTTTGGTTACAATATGCAGCAATAGTTTTCTGTAACAAGTTAGCTATAAACGCACGCCGACTTTGTCCCTCTCAAGACTGCGTTAGCAGCGTCAATGTGTCTGGTTTTGGCTAACGAAAGTAAAAGAAAATGTTCCCTAAACGTCACCACCGCTACAAAAAACAAAAACGGTTTACCTTCAGCAACAGTTCATCCAGCTAGCTTGGTAATTAGCTGCAAACATGGACGAAGTTAGCTGTTCTCAATAAAACAACTCCCCAGTTCAGAGCTGCTAGCATGTGCTGCTGCTGCAGCTCCGGTGCCAACGTGCTGCTCACCCCCACCGGGACAAAACGCTTCCGCGTCGAATCTCACACAGACTGATAACCCATTAACACTAGAACGCCCAGGATTTTTCACTCCCCCTGCAGCGTCCAGAGCACAGCCAAATGGCTGGGTGGCTCGAAATGACTAATTCAACAGCCTTCAATTAGCCACCTTTCATTTGCAAATGCAGCACCAACTACCTGATCATCTGGATGAAGACATGTCCTAGCTAACCACATTCTTTACTCAGATCAGGGTGGGGGAGGTTTTTCTGCTTCAAAAGAGCCTCCAAGCTCTGACAAACTTTGACTCACAGTTTGTCAACTGAAAAACCAACATGCCTTGATTTTACTACCCTGAGCAGACATTGAAAATTATCCAGGAGCAAGTCAACCCATTTGACTCTGAGGGAGAAGAGAGAGTCCTTTAGCTGGACTCAGACTGATATTTCTTTTGATAAGATTTCATGAACATCTTGTTCTCATTTGCTGATTCTAGCAGTTGTCTATCCATTTATTTTCACTGAAGTTTAGACTCCACTTTGGACTCCACTTTGACCCTGGATGGGTCACCAGTCCATTGCAGGGCCACATAGATAAATAACCAGGCACACTCACATACACACCTATGAGAGATTTAGTCATTTAATTTAACCAAATGTTTCTTGGACTGGGGAGGCAAAGGAGGCCTATTTGACATGTTTAGGAATTTATAGTTTCAACTAGAATTCAACAAAAAACAAAAAAAATTAAAATAAACAAGTCAAACAACATACATCTTTACATTGCTGAAGGTTTTCATTGCTCAGATCTTAGAAATCAGATCACAGATTAGGAGATTTCATTGCCATCAGAAAAGAGAGGACGACAGAGAGGAGACACACTGTGCCAACAGAAAAAGCAAAAGATGGCACGATGTGGCATTCAGAAAAGGTTGGGAGGCCTCTCCATCACAGCACAATTGAATGTTACACTGCTGAGGAAGAGCCAACTGCTTTGGTCAAAACGACGGTGTCGACTCGCTTACAGAGTTTCCTGTGTTTCCTCACTCTGAACATGCTTCAGACTATTCGGGACTGTGTTGTTCAGCATGAACGTCAGACAGAAGATGACAGCTGGTTCATGGCCCTCCCTGAACTAATGGGGTTCATTGCCATCCTCCTTGTGAGGGGGGGATAAAACTTCCATCCATGCAAAACGCAAGATGCAAAATGGTTGGCGAAAATGGGAAATCCACTGATCTAAAAAAACTATGGTCGGAAACCACTTCAAAGATATCATGCAGCATTTACACTTTGATGTCAAGGGCACATGCATGGAACAAGTTAGGACTGACAGGTTTCCTGCAATCTCCAATGTTTGTGGGTTTGTTGTTGCCAACTGCATCCAACTTTCAACCCAGGCAAAATTCAGTGGGAGCTTCCAGAATCAGTAAAAAACCTCGCACAGGGCGAAAAAGGAATACCGTGTTTAGTAGGGCTGCACGATATGAGGAAAACTTGCGATATGCGATATTAGTGATCAATATTGCGATAACGATATAATTTGCGGTAAAAAAACAAATAGAAAAATAAACAAAAACATCATTCCCATTTAACTGCAACAGTTTAAAATTATACTCCAAATGACCCTCATCGACATGGGGGACAAACATCTAACATAAAAGGCCTCCATCTGATTGGTCAACAATGGGAAGGCGTCCATCTGATTGGTCAAAGCATAAAGGGATTTATTTGATTTGTTAAATGCTTCAAGCTGCTAGAAGATTGTTTTAACACATTTTGGGTTTGCGATTTATTGCGATATTCGCCGTCTTTTGCGATATGCATATTGCAGAGCTGGATATTGCGATAACGATAAATTTGCGGAATATTGTGCAGGCCTAGTGTTTAGTGACAAGCTCCCATACCTGGCAAAGGGAAACAGGCAATATGCCAGGTGAATAGTCAGTACAAGAACAATAATGCCAGAGTGCGCTTTGTTGATTGCTACAAGTATACCATGTGGCAAATGGCAAATGCAGAAAAGAGATTTTGGGGCAGTACCAAGTATGCGCAGACAAGTAGTGGGTTGAAGATATGACTTTGACCACATGATTTCTTTGCTTGAACATTTCAGTATTATGTCGGTAAAGAAGTGTCTCTTGTGGATGAACGATAAATCTCAGCCAAAAAAGAAAAACCAAACTGTGATAGCCTCTTACTAGAAATGACAGAGGTGAGGGGAAATAGTGAAAACTTGCGCAGCCACTTGGCTTCTCCTTTTTGCATGCCAAAAGAACAACCTAATGGCTGTGCTGTTCATGTGCAAACTATGTTGAAGCCTGCTCTTTGGGCATGTAAATTTTAACTAATCCAGCCACTTGGCTGTCCCTTGGACATTGTAGGTAGAAAAGCCAAATGGCTGCCCTACGGACGTTCTAGTGTTAAGTTTGGTCTGGATTTCAGCAACAACGTATTCAGGGACGACACAAAGCCACTCTCTAACTCTGAACTCTGCACTGATAAGTTCGACGGGAAAAAAAAGTCCGACGTAGCTGGCTGAAAGCGGTGGAAAGCGCGGATTGATCTTACATGGAAAAAATGGTGCCGATAATTCTATGGCCCTGAAAGTATTTTATGCATATTTAATGCTTATCTTTGAAATAAATTAGTATTATTGTGAATATGAAATGATTTTTTAAAATGTCTGCAAGTGAAATTAGTTTTCACAAGAAGCAAAATAGTCACGTTTTCTCTCACAGAAAGAAGTTTTAACACGAAGTGTAAATATTCTGTACGTGTCCGACATAAAATACGGCTTAAATTATTTATAACGCTAAATATTAAAGGCAAGACAGTAGAAAAATGTACGCTGAACTAAACATAGGTCAATAATTTATACACATCTTTAAAAAAAATGCAGATTCACGACTTGGCAAAGAAATGATTCAAAAATGAAAGAATACTTGCCTTGTCTTTGGAGTGCTTCTGTAAATGTTGTCTGTATATGTAGGATTTTAACTGTTCGGCATGGAGGTCCTCTGACATGCAGTCCCGATGACCGTTTGAATTTACCCGGGAATTTCAAAAAAGTAGGGCACTTGAAATCTTGAACTCAAAATCAACAAAAATTATGTTGTCATCCTACGTTAATTAAGTTACCACAACTCAAATTTCTTTTAAAGTCAATTGATTCATAAATTTAAGTTTGAATGACACAGAATATGATGTTGATATAAATAACCGAATTTTTGAGTCAACACACCCTATCAAAGCAAAGTTTATAATTTAAAATAAGGATCCAAATCAATAGATTAGCTTTTTTATGTTGGAATCACATATTAAGGTAAGTAGGCGGAAAAGGCTCAGTGAATTCTTTTTTAGAGTGTAG